>JZKD02S0994486.1:814353-825506 GCA_000966675.3 Picea glauca
CCATGATACATCACAACTATCCCTGGTTTCGAGCAGCTTGAGGCGCTGGCCAGAAGGAATGTGGTATAAAGTCCACTTTGATAAAGGTATGTGGTATGAAGTCCACTTTGGTAAACGAATGTGGTATTAAGTCCACTTTGGTAGATACAAGGGTGTCTACTCATATGATAACTTGATGATTGTATCGGAGAATTTGAATCTTCGATTAACAGGGGAAATGTGAGATATTAATCTCAGAGTGAGGACCAAGTTTTTTGTTTAAGGGGGAGTGTGAAGTCTATTGCATTTTTGCATTGGATGCTGGTGATAGGAAAAATTGCATTGGTGATAGTGATAGTTTTTCCCGGATGTAATTAAGGGGGAGTGTTAAGGAAAATACCTAATTACATCCTTAACTAGTTATTTAGATAGTTTACCGTTACAGGAGTTGGTAACGTCTTGTAACCATATTGTAACCATATTGTGTAACAGTACATGTTCATATTAATAGAATACACATCAATAGTGTAGTGTGTTGCATCAAATCTATCTCTGCTTAATCTTTTCACTACTCTCTAGTGGATTTCGGTTGGGGAGAGGCAGTGAACGTGACTCCACCGAGCTTTCAATTTGTTCATGTTTGCATTTTCCTTCCACCTCCCAATACAAATACAGATCATAAGAAGAAAAAGGGCATCAGAGTTATTGCATGCCTGCCTCATTAAGCAATGGAAATATTCAAGTCAGACATGGGAAAACTTTACATGTAACAGGTAAGAGGTGATGCCCACCATACGTTACTGTGATCATGATATGTGTTTTGATAACAATCGTTAGAATATTATAGGTTGCATTAAGAATGGGAAGTTACAGCTTAATTAACATCACTTTCCATTGCATGATCTGTGCATTAACAATTTCAATCGGTGACTGTTTCCATAAATCAGCAGTTGAACTCTTATCCACTACTTAAGAATGTGGAACTATGTGCTGCTCTTCAATAATATGGAAAAAAAGAAGTCTGATTGCGTGTATTTGCATTGTCCACAAGGATTGATGATTCAATGTCATGATTGTATAAAAAATATCTCCAAATGAATTGTTTATATCGTGTATTAGATTGCTCCCTAATGCCATATCGCCAATCATAAAATGGGGAGAGATGTTTCAAAATTTAGAGACGGAGAGGCAGATATTAAATTTGAGTTCTCAAGACATGCACATATATTACTTAAATTTGTGATAAAATTCGAGAGAGCAGCCATAAGCCATAGCATAGGATTATACAAACAAATAATACTATTTATTTCATTATTTTTCTGAACAATGACAACACATTTATATAGTTGGATTCAGATCCAATTTATTCTAAACATAGAGAGGTTGAGATAATTTCTCAACAACCTCCAACATATCAAAATCAATAGCTAATCAATTCTATTGTAAGCATTATTCCAACAATGCAATACCAAAAAACTTACATTATATTACATTATTACATTACAAAAAACTTGCGATACCAATTACAATATAAATCTTGGTCTCATTTTTTTGTTTTGTCTGGTTGGTCTTCATTAACAACTCTACCCACTATGCAATCTCTGGTTTTGGCTCTTTTCTTCTCCACACTTTCGAGCTACCTCTTCATCCATTTAAAGTATAACATCTTTAGACCATCATTGACGTATACACACTGTCTACGCTTCTTGATTACCTCAAAGTATAGCCTCGACACTGAATTATCCTATGGATACACTACCTCTGTGAAATTTCCGAGAAGAGCAAATTTTCACTATTATATAGGAGAGTGATCTGATTACTCGATATTTTCAGCAATCAATCATACAATTTTCAGCAATCAATCATACAATTAACCTTCTTTAAACCACATAAGTACTCCAACATATGACAGAAAGTAAGTAGACATAATCCATTAATGATCTTTCTCTCAGTACCTAAAAACGTTGAGAACCACTAATTGAAATTATATTACTTTACTCAATTAATTGGTGAAATTATATTAATTTATTCAATTAATTGGTTCTACATCATAATAAATTTTTACAGACCAAAATAATTATAAAAGGGACTCCCTCTTGATTTTTCTGTTTGGCAATGGGTTTAAATCTGCCCCATCGGTGGCTCCTCTCTACATGCGCGCAACTCCTCTCAATTCTCGAGGTGAGGAATGATATATCACGATGTTCCTTTTGAAAGTTCCAAGAATATTTGGCAGCCACACCCTTTGTAGCGGATCTCACTCCAGCGCCACTCTCTTCACGCAGCAGATCTTTATTCATAAGGCTAGAGTCTCCTTCACACAGAAATATTCTCACTCAAGCAAGCAAAATTATTCAACACAGAAATGCACTCACAACATACACTCTACTAATTAGCTTTCTTTGCTCTCACATTTTCTTGGCCATAGCACCACAGAGTTAAGCCAGCATAACTTGCTCTCATACCATGATAAAATTCTAGAGAGCAGTCATAGTATAAACATATAATATTATCTATTTCAATACATTTTTGCACAATTACAACACATTTATATAGTTGGATTTATCCAACTTATTCTAAACATAGAGAGAGGTTGAGAGAATCTCTCAACAACCTCCAACAAATCCAAACCCATAGCTAATCAATTCTATTGTAAGAACTATTCCAACAATTTGACTTCTGAAAGAGAAACGAGATGCTCAATTAAACTAGATATGAGCATACATTATTATAAATATCAATACCATTTAAATAAAAAGTAGTTGATATATGTATTTACTCCTACATATCAACCACTTTTTACTTAAATGTGATTGTTGCTTGTTGACTACTTGTATGTTTAAGTACAAACCATTAATATATTAATACTTACTTATTAATCATTAATATAGTAATACATAATTAATCAATTAATTAATTATTATATTAATATTTTATATAATAATAATATATTAATATGAATGTATTATATTGTTGTATTAATGTGTATAAAATAATGTTTTATTAATGTAGTAATGTATTAATTCATTAACCCATTATTAATAAACAAATTGCTAAACTATTAATAATATATTTAATACATCATTAAATACATTAACAAATCAAATACATTGAATTCAATAAATGCGTTAATAAATACATTACTAAATTATCCACACACATAAACAAAGTAATACATTATAATATATAAATAAAGTAGTAATACATTGAATTTAATTAATTTTAATGTATTTAGTAATACATTATTAAAGTATTAAAACAGTAATGATGCATTATTACATTAAATTATAAATTAAAATATTAATACATTATTAATTAATTAACACATTAATACATTATCAAAGTATTAGTACATTAATAAAATAATACATTAATATTTATAATAAATACATTACTAAATTGTCTATACATAAATAAAGTATTAATAAAATAATACAATATAATATATTAATAAAGTAGTAATACATTGAACTTAATTAATCTTAATGTATTTAGTAATACATTATTAAAGTATTAAAACATTAATAATACATTATTACATTAATTTATAAATTAAAGTATTAATACATTATTAATTAATTAACACATTAATACATTATCAAAGTATTGGTACATTAATAAAATAATACATTAATATTTATACATTATTAAAGTAGCAACACATTAATAACATATTATGAAAGTATTAATACATTAATTAATTGAAAATGATCAAAGTTAACATTAAAACATTAATTTTATTAATACATTAATATATTAATTATTAATTTAATTAACAAATAAAGTATTAATTTACATTAATGTATAATATGTAATTTATTAAATCAATCGTACATTAATAATGTAAGGTATTAACTAATTAATTATTAAATACATTGGTAATCAATACATCACTAAATAATTTATACATTAAAAAATTAATAAAGAATAAATATACTAATAAATGTTATGTATTAATTAATTAATTATTAAATATATTGGTAATTAATACATCAATAAATAATTTATACATTAAAAAATTAATAAAGAATAAATATGCTAATAAAATAATACATTATTACATTAATGTACAAATTAAATTATTAATTTATATTATACACTTTAATGTTAAAGTATTAATTTATATTAATGTATAATGTAACTTATTAATTAATTTATACATTAAAAATGATTTTTTTTTTTTGCTTTGAAATAAAGCCTAGGAAACCCACTTCCCCTTATTTTCAGGATAATATGATGGAGGAGCATCGCTCCATGTTAACAGCAGGCCATCCAACCAACACATCCAGCATGCATTTAATGGAGAAAGGGAGAGGCACAACCCTCTCAATTTTGAAATTTGAAATTTCAATAAATGTTGTAAGGCTTTTAATGCCAGACCATGCTTTTGTACAGGTAGTTGTTGAGGTTTCCTTTAATGGTTGCCTACAAAAAGCCCATGATGTAGTGAGGACTGGGCATCCATTTATGTAATGTAGCCATAGGAGCCGCTCTGTGATAGCGATAGCTCAGAGATGGTGGTTGAGGATAAGCTCATGGGAGCCCTCATTTTGTAATTAAAAAATTAGAGTAGAGATTTAGGAGGAGAGACTAGAGTAGAGATGTCTCGAGATAGAGTTGAGACTTGTTGCAGTCTAGTCTTTGTAAACATTTGTATAGACATACAGATTAATAGAAAAATATTTTTTCCTGCATAATGTGTGTTTGATGTTTACATGTTTTTATGCAATTCATGTCTTAAATGCATAACTGGTGAAGTATTTCATAAGTTTCAATTTCGTCTCGTTTTGGAGTTTCCAAGTGCAAGGAGTGCACATAGTCTACAAGGTGTTCGTTGACAGATGTGAGACAACCTCAGGAAAGCTCAAGAGGGATAGCGTTGAACCTTCATTAGCAGAGGTGCAAGGAGTGCACAGGAAGGAACTCTATCTTGAGTTCAGGGAAGACAAAACTATTGAAGGTTATGTAGAGCTCTGCTAAGAGGGCATCAATCGAGTGCATAGAGTGCACTAGAGAACTCTATTTCGAGTTTGGTGGGAAGACAAAGTCACTGAGGATTGTAGAGAACTCTACTAGGTGGGCATTGAGTTGGTGCAAGTGTGCAGAGAAGGAACTCTTTTGAGTTCTGAGATAAGGGAAGTGTCACAGAAAGACACTCACAGGGTTACTGAACACCCGCTAGGCTCAGCAAAGCATACTTGAGCAAGAAGTTGCAGAAGAGGGCACTTCCATCCCTTCAAGGAGAGAAAGGGATAGAGACACTTTGAGGTTAGAGCCACAGATAATCTCAAAGGAGATAGCACAATTACGTGCAAGGACCTTGCAAGGAGTCGCAGAGGCCAAGAAAACCCTTTGGAGGTTTCTGGGTTGATTAAGATTAGGAGGGGAAGCATGTCTATAACATAGATGAGACCCAAAGGAATCAGGCTTGCAAGGGAAGCTCAGGAAAGAGGAGCAACAACTAATGTTAGATCAGCTGGGAAGACGAGATCTGGACCAGTAGATCAGTGTTCAAATAGGAGGAGCGCACATAGGAGATGTTCAAATCTAAGTCGTCAGATCTGGTGGGATGGATCAACATCCATTGATCTCAAAGTAAGGTGCAAATGGTTTAAGTTTTTCGGCATTTCGCATACCGAGAAACATAAGAGGGAGAGTCTTTCGACTCCGAGAGACGTGAAACTACAAAAAACACGCCAGTCGTTGGATCGGGAGCGCAGTGGAATGAGAGTCGATGGATCAAGCATATGTGCATGGGGTTTAGTCCCTGGGAGACGTGCATAAGATTAGATCTAGGCCATCAGATCTAGCGTAGAGGACTGATAGACATCGGATCCGGAAGAAGGTGTGTGGGGTTTAATCCCTGGGAAGTCGCATAGAAGGGTAGAACAAATGACAGAAACTTCCAGGGAGAAGTGTCAATTTTCCATGAGTCGTCAGATCCAGAAAAGATGCCTGAGGTTTAACCCTCGTAAGAGCAGAGGAGAGAGAGGACCTATCAAAGTCCCAAAATCTTTTGGGACCATCCATCTCATAGGACGCATGTCAAGAGACCCACATTTCGGGGATTCGGACACCAGGAGATCGAGAGTGAAGAGTCTCCAAAAATCATGAATGGAGAATTCATGAAAGGACCAGGACCATCCATCAAGGATGATACGTGGCAACGGGTTGGCGTTTCCTACAAATCGTTGAAAGGACCAGGACCGTCCATCAAGGAGGACATGTGGCGAGTGGTCAAGGTTCAGGAAAAATCCCGAAAGGTTGTGGGTCGTCGATCTAGTTGGATTGTGATCATTGGTTCAAGAGGAATCTGGACCGTTGATCTCTCAAAGGGGAGATTTCGACATTTCGGGGTCCAGGAGTTCGAAGGACCTAGAATCATCTGCAACCGGAATCGTGAAATCGTGAATTACGAAATCCCGAAAAGTGGACCATGTTCACGGGTAGATTTCGGCATTTTGGGATCTTGGAGTATGAAGGACCTAGAATCATTGCAGCCGGAATCGCGAAGTTGTGAATCACGAAATCTTGAAAACATTCGGAGGAGTAGCACTAGGTCACAGGATCGGTCGTATGAAAGGAGACTTAAGGGAGAAGTTGTGGAGTTAGGCCCTATTTCAGGTTTTGGCATTTCGAAAGACAGAGAACATGAGGAATGATTGCATCGCGATTCCCCAAATCGTGAAAAGACAGTAGCACTTTGACATTAAGCATGTGGTCACAGAGTGGTGGTCATGTGGATGAAGGCTAAGGGAGGACCCAGAGTCATTAAGCCCTTTTCAACGTTTCACCGATCGAGAGTTGGAGGAACAAGGAGCCTGGGAGAGCTCGCATGCAGGATTCCCAAAACCATGAAACACGAAAGGTGTGTTGGGTCAGAACAGAGAAGAGCGTTGAAAGCTGAGCATGCGCATAGGTTTTCTCAAAGCCTGAGCCAGGGAATTTAAGGGACCTGCAAATTCATTCAAAGGGTTCCAACAAGAGTCTGAAGAGAAATTTCGGCTCAGAAGAAGATCGATCCAGAGATCGGGAAGTTGCATAACCCTGTTGAGGTAGGGGGTCTACATCAAGTGGTATCAGAGCCAACAGATTTTCAATTTGCATATCACAGACAAGAGGAGAACTATGAAGGGATATAGTTTTATACCATCAAGTGGTATCAGAGCCACTTTCTGTCTATAGATTACAGGCAGAGGGAGGTAGAGTAGATAAAGAAAATACTCTGATACACACCATCAAGTGGTATTAGAGCTGATATTTTCGTCTGTAGACTTCAGGCGAAGGAGACAGTAGGTGAAGGAGGAGACATAGTAATGATGCTATGTGAAGATTGTTTCAAGGTGTGCAACAGTGAATAGACATATAGGCGAGCTATAGGACTACATGGAGATGCTCTCAGACGTAGAGTGATCCATATGCTTGCCAGGAGGGCATGTGAAAGATGGAAATGGACACTGAAGGCCATGAGCGTGGTGGAAGAGGAGACCAATAGCAAATGAGTAAAGCAGAGATTGATAAAGAACTCACTGAGATAAGGGCGAGAATGGAGAAGTTGACACTCAAGATGCAACAGGAGGCAAAAGTACACTAGAGGTATGAATGGCCTCTAAACAGGAAAGCCAAATGGCCTGTTCAAAAGTTGTTGGCCAGGAAACAAAAACAAGAGTTAAGGAAGTGGTTGAGGTATGATGAAAGCCTTAGTGACAAAGAGATGGTTTTCATCTATGAGCCAAAAGTTGGAGAAACCATCAGTAATGAGGAAGAGGGATCAATTTTAGATCTCATAAACTGTCAGGAGGGCACAGATGAATTTTCAAATTGCCAGGTGGGCAATGAAATGAGATCATTGGAGGATCTCATAGAATATTAGGAGGACATCCATGGAAATTCATATTTCCAGGAGGGCAATGGTATGAGACTAACAGAGGATCTCATAAACTGTCAGGTGGGTAGAAGTGGACTTTCAAGTTGCCAGGTGGGCAATGGAAAGAGATCAGTGGAATGTCTCGCATACTACCAGGGGAGCAGTGGTGAAAGTTCAGATTTCCAAGTGGGCAATGAGATGGGATCACTAGATCTCATAGACTTCCAGGTGGGAAACAAAAATTTACGAAATTTCCAGGTGGGCAAGGGAAAGGAGCTGAGACTATTTGAGAGTCTCATTAACTCAGGGGATATTTCAGATCAGCAAGGAGTGCTGACAAGAGAGAATTAGAAGAGAATTTTGATCATTAAGGGAATTGAAGTATTCCTACCAAGAAACCCACTTGAGGCTAGAGAATGTGTTGCAGATGCAACAACAAAAGAAAGATAACCAACAGAGACTGTCATGGAGAAAGAAGTGGAGCAGACACTGATGTTTGCCCAAGGAGAAAAGGAGGAGAATTTAAAAGAATGGCTCAAAATTTTCAGCCAGGAAGCTAAAACAAAGATGAGTGTGACACTGGATCCTGCAGCAGAAGAAGAAGCAGACAGCACAGACGTTGTTGATTTGTATCAAGAATTGGAAGCCCTGGAAAACAGGGTGATGGTGCAAAGATTGCACATCCAACAGGCTAAGTTGGAAGCAAGTAGTGGAGCATACCAGCCTGGGGAGACCCTAGAAGAAGCTGGAAGTATGCCAGGAGGAGAAATGGCAGTGACATAACTGCCACAGGAAGAAGCTGAGCAATAGTTCAGTGAGGAGACTGCAGAGCTAGAGTCTACAGCAGAGTGGCCACTTAGTGCCACAAAGGGAAATAAAGATAGGATGGGAGATCAAGCAAATCTGCCCATTGATAAGATAGAAGTGCAACGAAGAAGATTGCATACAAAGATCCATCCATGGGAGCAACTGGATGAGGTGATTGAATAAATCAGAAGGTTGATGTTGATTTCAACAGCAGAGACTTCCAGCAACGAGAAGCTGAGCAGAAGGGAGCCTGTAAGAGCACCAGGGAAGCAACAACAACAACAATGAAGCAGAAGAGAAGATGGACAAATCCAAGGGAAAGTTTGGGATCTAGGTGGATTTCAACACTGGAGGAGAGGAGATCATGATCAAGAGATCATGATTTTTCCAACTGAGGAGTATGATGCAGGAGCATCGCTCCATGTCAGCAATGTGCCAGCCAACCAGCACATCCAGCATGCATTTAATGGAAAAAGGGAGAGGCGCAACCCTCACAATTTTGAAATTCAAAATTTCAATAAATGTTGTAAGGATTTTAATCCCAGACCACGCCTTTGTACAGGTAGTGGTTGAGGTTTCCTTTAATGGTAGCCTGCAGCAAGCCCAGGACGTAGTCAGGACTGGGCATCCATTTATGTAATGTAGCTGTAGGAGCCGCTTTGTGATAGTGATATCTCAGAGACGGTGGTTGAGGATAATCTCATGGGATCCCTCATTTTGTAATTAAGAAATTAGAGTAGAGAGTTAGGTGGATAGACTAGAGTAGAGAGGTATCGAGAGAGAGATGAGACTTGTTACAGTCCAGTCTTTGTAAACATTTGTAGAGACATACAGATTAATAGAAAATTATTTTTTCCTACATACTATGTGTATGATGTTTACATGTTTTTATGCAATTCATGTCTTAAATGCATAACTGGTGAAGTATTTAATAAGTTTCAATTTCGTCCTGTCTTGGAGTTTCCAAGGGCAAGGAGTGCACATAGTGTGCAAGGTGTGCATTAACAGAGGTGAGACAAACTCAAGAAATCTCAAGAGCGATAGCGTTGAACCTTCATGAGTAAAGGTGCAATGAGTGCACAGGAAGGAACTTTGTATCGAGTTCAGAGAAGACAAAACTACTGAAGGTTCTATAGAGCTTCGCCAAGAGGGCATCAAGAAAGTGCATAGAGTGCACTAGAGAACTCTATTTTGAGTTCGGTGGGAAGACAGAGTCACTGAGGATTCTGGAGAACCCTGCCAGGTGGGCATTAAGTTGGTGCAAATGTACACAGAAGGAACTCTTTTGAGTTCTGAGATAAGAGAAGTGTCATAGAAAGACACTCACAAGGTTATTGAACACCTTGTAGGCTCAGCAAAGCGTGCTTGAGTAGGAAGTTGCAGAAGAGGGTACTTCCATCCCTTCAAGGAGAGAAAGGGATAGAGACACTTTGAGGTCAGAGCCACAGATAAGCTCAGAGGAGATAGCACAATTGTGTGCAAGGACCTTGTAAGGAGTCACAGAGGCCAAGAAAAACCTTTGGAGGTTTCTGAGTTAACTAAGCTCATAAGGGGAAGCATTTATATAACACAGACGAGACCCAAAGGAACCGGGCTCGCAAGGGAATCTCAGGAAGGAGGAGCAATAGATGACGTTAGAAAAGGTGGGAAGATGAGATCTGGACCATTAGATTAGTGTTCAGACAGGAGGAGCACACATAGGATATGCTCAAATCTGAGCTGTCAGATCTGGAGGCATGGATCAACATCCATTGATCTCGAAGTAAGGTGTGCATGGTTTTACTTTTTTGGCATTTTGCGTACCTGGAAACATAATAGGGAGAGGCTTTCGACTCTAAGACACGTGAAACTACGAAAACGTGCCATCTGTTGGATCAGGAGCGTACTGGCATGAAAGCCACTATATCAAGGATACGTGCACAAGGTTTATTCCCTCGAAGATGCATAGAAGATTAGATCTGGGCCATCAAATCTAGCGCAGAGGATTGATAGCCATCAGATCCGGAAGAAGGTGCGTGGGGTTTAATCTCTGGGAAGCCGCAAAGAAGGGTAGAATGGATGACAAAAAATTCGAGGGAGAAGTGTCAATTTTCCGTGAGCCGTCAGATCCAGAAAAGATGCCCTAGGTTTAACCCTCGTAAGAGAAGAGGAGAGAGTGGACCTATCAAAGTCCCAAAAGAATTTCAGACCGTTCATCTCAGAGGATGCATGTCAAGAGACCCAAATTTTAAGGACTCGGACACAGGGAGACCGAGAGTGAAGAGTCTCCAAAAATCGTGAAAGGAGAATTCACAAAAGGACCAGGACTGTCCATCAAGGAGGATACATGGCAACGGGTCAGTGTTTCGTAGAAATCACCGAAAGGACCAGGAATGTCCATCAAGGAGTGTTATCCACATTTTTGGTTATCGAGATGATGACATGGTAATGACATGGTGATAGAAGATCTAACTCTTCTTTAAGATCATTTTCATGAAGAAAGTTACACTTATCAGTTTCT
>JZKD02S0994486.1:850538-862091 GCA_000966675.3 Picea glauca
AAGTTGACTTAAGAAAGGAAAAGGATAAAGGAGTAAAAGATAACTCAACAGAAGAATAGAATATTAACCCTAGGAGTTAACCTAACTCAATAGAGAATTAGAAGGAAAAGTATAATTAAGAGGTTGGGGCACACCTATTACTCATTATGGTTTTGGATTAACATTTGTTATTGCTCTTGAGCATTCAGTTTGGGGGTTTCTCTGTACAAACCCTTGTGAGCAACTCAATGGTTAAATATCCACTCACCTTGTTCCGCAGCTTGATCTCGGGGATGAAAGATTCCTCCACACCATTCTAGTCTCAGCCCATCTCCATCTAGCACTTCATAAGGTAGCATGCCATACTGTTCTTGTGTTTCCAACAAGGGTGCGCCGTCATCTAGAGGGAGGTTCGATCCAGCTTATCTTGAGGGCCTGGGGCCATTCTGACAGTTGGGTTTTGTTTGCAGGGGCATGACCATTAGTTTGAGGTCTTTTCTAGAGGTTTATCATCATTCTACATTTTTCTGCAGATTGGGATGTCTTGGAGCCATAGGGGACGTCCTGTGATTCAGTAAAACTCAGATCTAGGGAGATATGCTTGAGATCTGAGTTCGAAACTTCTCCCACGGGATTCTCATAGCCTGATCTATATTCTTGGAGAGTTTCATAGCATTTCGAGGCCTCCTTCATCAGGGTCGAACCAGCTAGGGTTTCAATCATCCAGTGGGGCGTACCATTTAGTGGAGGAATTCAGATCTATAGGATTTGAGAGTAGATTTGGGAATTTGGACATCTGGGTTGTCCTTATAGTTGCTCGATCTATCGTTTGGCATATTTCTTGGGATGATTGGACACTTTTGGTAGCAGGGATGAATTATTGAGGGCTTCAACATTCTAGCAGGGCGTGTCACTTTCCAGCTTGGAGGTTGAGCATTAGTATGGCTCAGATCTACTTGATTCAGTCTTCATTGTATATCTAGCCTTTGGAGGCTTATTTTGTATTGTCAGGAGCATTTTGTAGTAGCTCATATATATTTCTTGTACGGACATCTAACGTTTATGCCAGATCGACCATCTATTGTATTGATCTTGCATTGCTCATAATAAAAAGGTCAGATCTTTTCTTTTGCTTCTACATCTTGAATATTTTGTGATCTTCATGTGTTGATGAATCTTGTATGCACTTAATAACTCAATAAATACCTACACATCAATAGATCATTAGTAGTTAGTGATTCCAAGAAAAAAAATTGGGCTTGGGATCATTACATGAAGAATTTGGTAGTTCAAAGCTCAAGGCTTTAGGAGTCTTCCATTCTCCAACACACAATACTTCCAAAGTGACGAACTCTGAACTATTAAATCGGACGACTGTCATCCACCTCAGATCAACGACCTAAGATTACTGCACGCACCAGACTTTAGAGCATTTTTGCACCAAGACACCTCTAATTCTACAGAATGCTAAACTCGATAACTCACAAAGGGCCTCAATCAATGATCCACACGTTCTTGCGAATGGTCGGTTGATATGGACTCCCGAACTAGACTATTTCACTAGAGTAGCAGTAACTCAGCATACTAGAATATTTCATTGGATTAGTCATACACATCACCCTGACAGGTGCCACAGTTAGTGTACGATCATGAATCACTTTCTTTCCACTCTATTCCACACTTCTTGCTGGAGTCACATTTGTAATTCGTCACACTTCCACAACACTTCCTACTACTAGGGGAAATCCTTTTGAAGCACTCCTAGCTTTTTCCTGAAGAACTCAAACTTCACCTTTGATAGAGGCTTGGTCAACACATCAGCTACTTGTTCATCTGTAGCGACATATTGGAGCTTCACTGCACCCTTTTGCACCATATATCTGATATAATGATACTTGATCTCAATATTCTTGGAATTTTTCATGAAACATCGGCTTCTCTGTCAACTTCACAAAACTCTAGTTGTCGCACCAGATACAATTCGCCTCTATCTCAATATAAAGAAATCTTACAAGAAGCTTCTAAAGCTACACTGCTTCACTACTAGTTGAACATGTTTCCATGTACTCTACCTCAACCGTACCGAGAACCAGAATATTATTCTAATATTGAACCATGATATCATGACTGATCCCAAACTCAAGCAACCTTCAGATGTAATTTTTCAATTTGCAATACTATTGGCCCAATCTAAATTAGTAAATCCTTGCAGAATTATCTCACAATATGAAACATATTTGATTCCATAGTCAATTGTACCTTTTAGGTACCTAATCACATATTTATCTCCAATCAAGTGAACATGACTTGGGACAACCATATATTGACTCATTGTGTTCATCGCAAAACATATATCTAGTCCTGTGTGCATCCATTGTCTCTAAATATTTATCACTCAATAACTTCATATTTATCACCATCAGTGTAGGCATGGATTTATAATCAATCATTCTGAATTTCTTCAAAATATCTATAACATATTTTCCTTGGCATGGGAAAATATCATCAGGTTTCTAAAACACTTCGATACCCAATAAATAATGCATCATACCCATGTCTTTCATCTCGAACTTTGTGGCAAGGATACTCTTACTTTTAATGATGACCTTCCCATATCCCATTAAAAATAGGTCATCCACATATAATAGTAATATCATTGTTCCATCATACAAAACCTTGTAGTAAGGGTTGGAATATGATTTACTCTTGGTAAATCCAAAAATCATTAGGAAACTATCTTATCTGGAATATCATGCCATGGGTTCCTTCTTAAGGCTGTATAACGATTTCTTCAATCTGTAGACATGAGACTATGTATCTTGTGGATAATCTATTTACACTTCTTCTTAATATTGAAGAAAGTGTCTCATCATAGTATTCTCCCTCTTGTTGGGAGAATCCTATGGCCATAAATCAGGATTTGTACATCTCTATATTGTTATCTGCAACATTTTTTATTTTGTATATCAATTTGGAAGTCACCACTAACTTTGCTTCTGGTTTCAAGGAAAAATATCCATATCCCAGTCCTTCTTAATGGATTCTTCCTCTGTCACTAAAAAAAATAAATACTCCTAGGTGGTCTCATATCTCCTTGAAGCCTTTCATACTTTGATATAGCATTGTCAACTCATGGAACCTTTCTTTCAGTACTAGAAGACGTCTCTCTCTCCCATCTAAGTCCAAGGATGTATACTTTTCGAATTAAAGTCTTTGACACATTGATTCTCTCTCAGATCAGGCTCACTCTGATTCTCTATTCTCCCTTTGAAGCTTGACTCCCTCTGAGTATATATAATCTTCGGAGCCATTTTCTTCCTCTGTATGTGATGATTTTCTCTGAAGTCTCCTATGAATGGTCATGGGGAGTCTTCTCCTCCCTACTAGATTGTGAGGGATGACTCCTTCTTAAATTTATCTCCTTCTTATGTGGTACTTGGTGGGGTCGCCTACCTCACCACTATTGGATCCATATTCTCCTCGTGATATGGCTCACCAATTCTATATGTATATTTTTATCCTACAAAGTGTCACGAGACCATGTTGGTCTTTTCCTGGTTACTGCAATGATTTTGTGTATGCCCTTCTAGCTCTACTAACTCTTCTTGATGATCTAAAGAGTGATCAAATATACTAGAGGGATCTATTCAGTCATTTTTGTAGCCTTATTATCCTAACAATAAATATCCATATGAGATATTATGTATCTCACAAAAGTACCATTCTTCATCCTCTTTTTCTTTGTTATATGGATTCATGCGACCGAGTATACAACTTATTATCTGGGTAGTATGATCTATATTTCAAACTATATACCATCTACTATGTTACCTCCTACAACCGTCACTATATCTTCCCTCAGAGTTATTAGCTATGACCTTCCTGGAACAAGACCAACAACAAGGGAAAACAATAGACAAGAATAATACTCTTATAATAATAATAAAAACAATAATGAGAACAATCGTCGCAGTAGATCCTTCTCCGAGATGTCACTTGTCATCTTCCTGGAATGAGAGCCAAAATAAAAAATACAATAATAATAAATAGGCGCAAAACTCTTCTTTTGTTCTGAACAATCATTCCTTCATGGTAACCTGCCCGAAAAAAGAAAAAAGGAACAACAATATTTCCATGGTAACCTCAATGGAATTTACAAGATCACCTCCCTGAGACAGGAGGAACAAGAGAAAAAGTATTTCCAAAATAATAGCATTTTCATTAGAACATACCTATCTTAAAAATAATAAAAGACAATTTCATGCTAATCAACATATCATTACCAAGGTGACCTCCCTAGAAGCAAAACAAGGAGTATCTCCTAGAGGAGATGTTAGTTCATCTTAAGTACAATAAGCATTTTTATCAATAGTACTCACATGCTACCATGTATTCATTGTATCTAGGAGTAATAGAACCTTTCAAGGATTGTTGTCACAACTATAGTGTTTACTTGTAATGTATCAATTATTGAACTTGATATGTGCAAATTGGAAACTAATCAATTTAATCAATCAAACCTTGAACCTGGAGTCTTATCTTCAAGAATGAGTGTTGTTTATTTTCTTTTGAGTCTCCTTCACTCAAGATGACAAGTATTATCTCCAATATCTCCCCTCTACTAGTACAATATGCTTTCTTGATAGAAATCTAAGTTAGCGAATATATTTAGAGTAAAGTAAAAGTCTCAACCTTAATCAATATAATATTTGACTAGAGTCATCTTATAATTTTAACTTTGACCAAAGGTTAGTATGATAATCATAACTTCAATAGATCAAAATACAACTTGATGTTCGTAAGATCACAATAATGACATAACATCTAGAGGCATATCAAAATAATTAAACCCGGAGTGTGTTGTTCCTCTAAATGTGTTGGATCTGAGATCCCTCTGGATGTACGATTATTACTTGGACAAAAGTTCCCTTCTTCTGGAAACATGCTCAATATTAGTGATACACTTTAATCATATACAAGTACATACCTCCATCATTAGTAGCAAACAATGATGAATCCAAAAAATTCAAGGTGCTCCAACTTGCAATCTGAAGATAGCTGGAGATGCACTAGGCAAACCAAAAAATTAATCCAAATGTTTAAAATAAACTTCAGTGGTCCAAAGGAACTGTAACTGGTATTGCAACTGGTGTTGCAATTGGAACAACAATTGGTGATGCAACTGGAACTACAACTTGTGTTGTAATTAGCAAGAAGCAATTGGAATGAAGCAACTGGAATGAAGCAACTAGCATGAAGAAACTGGCATGAGGAAACTAGTACTGCAAATGGAACTGGTACTGGAACTGGAACTGGTACTGCAACTGGAAGTCACACTACAAACCTAGAGTTTTATGAGGAAACCCTAAATTTTAATTTCATAATTTTGTAGATATGATACAGGGGAAAGATACACCCTACTTAGGTGACCTTCTTTGTGGGTTCATTAAGTGCTCAACGATCTTGACAATGGGGTAAACTGAGGATCTTCCTTCCAACTGTTAGATTGTTACGAAGGAAACCAAATATGATACCATGTTAAAATTTTGGTATGCTCGTTTAACCATAGACAATGCCACATCATTTTCACCCAACCATAGGCATTCACATATGCCACCATTGAGCACACTAACCTTTACTTGAATAATTCCAGCAAGCCTACTCTAGAACCAAAAAATAAACCCTAGACACAACTATTGCAGTAGTAGCATAATAAATATACATGAAGAGTGTACATTTTCTCCAAGAGAACCACACAATAGAAATACTCACGACTACTACACTACTCCTCCAGAGTTGTGCCCCTTCCAGCTGTAGTTATTCCTCCCGGACTTGCGCACCTCTAGCTGCAACTGCAATTTTCTTGACTTGTGCACTTGCTAAGTGAGTGTGTACAAATGAACTAGGCAACTGCCTATTTATACTAAACCGTCCAGTTAATTGGGGTTGACTTGTCCTTTTGGATGTGCCTATTACCTTAATATTATTTCTCTTGAGGCCGACTTCACACCTAGGCTTTTCTAACATCTATTTAGTGGTTCACTTGGTTTCAAAATATTCTATTCTAAGTCAAAGGTTACACATGGAGTTTAATACCTCTTGCAGATACCAAAACATCAACAATAAGTTACATATAGTTTTGAAACCCCCTTAGAGGCTTCCACTCTTTAACCATACTACTAGGGGCCTCACCATCATCCCTCAATGTTTGTAATAGCCACCTAGGTTTCCTGATAAGACTGGAAGGGAATAACTCATCCTCCCCACATGAAGTTTAAATTATTTATTGTTTTTCATCCTTTGGAGCTTGTTTCTCCTTGTCCTCTGTCACCATTGATGACTCTTGAGATCTCCTAGATTGGAATTCCTCCTCGGACTTAACATATCTACTCACAAATGTCTTCCTTTGTGATGGAATGAAGATCCTATAAACAGATATATCTCATTGTACCCTAAAATTATTCCCTTCTATCTTGAAGGCTTCAACTTCATCCTCTTCTTCACATGCACATGGATGTAGATTGGACAACCAAAGATCATGAAATAACTAATCTTTTGCTTCACTCATGAGAAATCCTTCTTTGGAGTATTTTCCCCTAATATATCATGAGGACTCATGTTATGCACATATATCATCATGTTACACTCATATTCCCACAAAACCATAGGAAACTCATGGTCATGGATCATATCCCTGGAAGAACTGATGATGGATCAATTATTTCTTACCAAAACCCCATTTTGTTGAGGGTCATATGAGATTGCGAACTCCCTCTTGATCCCTTCCTCATAGAAATATTTGAATTCATTGGATGTGCAGTCTCTCCCATTATATGACCTCAATATCTTGATCTTATTCACTGTTTGGTTCTCCACTTGAGCTCTAAAATCATGAAACTGACTGAGGACCTCATCCTTGGTCTTCATAAAGAAGATCAAGGTTTTCCTAGAAATGTCATCAATAAATCTCACATAGTATGTTGATCCATATACTGATGCTATTGGCATCGACCTACTAATGTATTAATGGATAAGGTCCAATATCCCCTTGGACCTACTCTTACTACTCAGAAAAGTAGCCTTGGCATTCTTTCCAAGTGTACACCCTCTACACACTCCTTGTTTCTCAATACTGAAATCTAGAATACCTATAGCAATCCCCCTGAGAATCAACAAAGCTTTTTAGTGTAGGTGTCCCAACCTCCTGTTCCATAAATCACACAGGCTCTCATTGTATTGTACTAAGGCTCGAAAATTATTTCCTTGCAACCTATATAAAGTTCCCTCTCTAATCCCCACAGCTATTGTTGTGTCCAATCTATCTTTCTCTAGACATATGAGCACTTTCCCTCTCTGAAAATTAATGAAAAAACTCATGTCCTCCATAACTGAGACTAAGAGAAAGTTCTTATTCAAACCTAGTATGTAAATTTTTTAAGTACCAAAGTAGATCTACAAATATAATCACCACAAATGCTGAATAGACAATAGATCCAAAGGAAAATATAGAAGAAATCACACTTTATTATATCAAAACCCTTGTGGTAGGGAAACACCATACAATGGATCCTATTATGGAAGGGATCCTCTCATGTTCACTTGCCTCTTCGAGGGGTCATCCTCCTATTGAGCTACAAATCACAATAAAATAATTTTCTTCATATCCCATTACATTGCTTGAACCCCTTTATATAGTGCTACCATCACCTAACAACATTCTAGAGGAGGAATATTCTAGAAGTAGAACCTTCTAAGAAGTCCTCTTACATTTATTATATCTAAATACCCATTTATTATATATAACTAATATAGTCAACATTTTTTAATAATATAGTGGACCTAGTGCACCTTACATTGAATGGCCTCCACTACTATCACTATGGACCATATGATCCCCCCCACTACCTCTCTATCTACCTAACATGCCATCCCCCTTAAGACTTGTCCTCAACACTTGATGTATAAACATATACCAGGGTCCCATGGATAAGTGTGGACCATAGTGCTAAAGTAAACTAGAGAACCAGGGTTCCATTGAGAAATGGATGCCACCATGATGAAGTAGTCCAAACACCATTGTAAACCAGAGTATCATGTCCAATTTCTCATGTGAACCCCACATGGAAGATATCAACACCCAATAATCAACTGAAAATGATGGTCCCAATACTGACACCTATCATATGGATCCAAATAAGAATATCCATCCACATAATGGAACAGGATCAAAGATGAATCTGGAAGAAACCATACCATTATAGAATATACAAGATGGAAACTAATAATTATAATTAGCTCCTGATGTGGGACATTGATGTTTTCTACAGAAGGTGGAGTAGATTCATCAAATAAAATATGGAAGTGGTTGTCATCCCATAAATGACAACTATCCACATACCAATCATCACAATCGACCTCCAAATCATACCAAGCATATATTTCTTGATTATATTCAGCCCCAATGTCCTCCATAAGAAATGTCTCCTACATTATATCCAATGAAACTTGAATAATACAAAAACTATAATTGAGGCCATTTGCAAGGTCATGCAATATGTCATGCAATGTGCCACACAATGTGTTATACAATTGAGATTTGAATGCTTCAGTTATTTGTAGAATTTCTTTGAGGTTTTGAGAGAAAATATACATATGAGAACCCAATGAAAAGTTATGAACTCTGCATTCGTGCCGCCATCATGAAAAAACCCAAAAAATAGAACAATAAATTACTGCAGAAAATCACGGCTTTTTCTGGAAAAACCTTGAAAAACTGTTGAATTTAAAATGCTCATAACTTTACTTCTCAGACTCCGTTTTGGCTGATTTGTTTTCTTAAATTGGGTATTTTTCTGAGAGACATTTAAATATACAATTTTTTTTTCCAAATTATACACAAAAAATTTCATATATGAACCTAAAGTGCATCGCCCTCTTTTTTCTCTAAAAACAAATCTACAAAAGAGAAAAAAATTCTTCCCTACTCTGGCCAAGGAAAGTGCTACATATGATTACTTTCGCTCTTTGAAAATTAATGAAATAAATCATTTATCCATAGTTGAGACTAAGAGAAAGTTCTTCTTTAATCCTAGTATGTAAATCACATCAAAGGCATCCAACAAACCTCTTTAATTGAGTTGGAATGTAAGTGTTACCTCTCTCTTCACTGCATACTTGGCATCATCACAAAGCTCCACATGAACATATGTATCCACCTCTATCAAACTGCTAAATATATCTTCTACTTATGTCTTATGACGAGATGCACCATTTTCCAAGTACCATGGACTCTTGGTAGGTGTGTTGGTAGAAAGGCATGGAACAAATTATTAATCCTTCTCAAACTTCATTGCAAACTCACCAAGATCTATCTTTGTTGATGTTGTTGTCTACATATTTCATTTACCCTTTTTCTTCTCTGGACATTGAGATGAAAAATGTTCATTATTGTGACATGAGAAGCACTTCATTTTACTCAGGTTGTTCTTATTTGGATACAATGATCCTTCATCATTGCTATAACTCTTTCATTTTCCCTTATTTGTCTTACTCACAAGAGCCAAGTTCTCATCACTAATTCCCTTCTTGTTGTTCTTAGGTTCCTGCCATGTCTATCCCTAGATGCAATCATCCAAAAGTCTACCAATATGGAAGATGTTCCTAAGCATAGACTCCCTTGAAAAAGCATTCCCATAACTTGGGAAGACCATTTAAAGCCACATTCACGAACTTTTTTTCCATTGTTTTCTCCCCTATAGTTTCAAGTTGATCACACACCTATGTGATCCTCATGAAATAGTTGGTAACATTTTCATATCTAGACATCTGCACCAACATAAGTTTATTCTTTAAGACCATCTTTCTATTCATGTTAGTGCTTAGTATGAAATAAATCTACCAAGGCATCAAACATATCATTGGTCACATTCTTCGAATACGTGAGGAATTATATGATCCTTCATTGAATCCAAGAGTACCTTCTTGACATTGATCTCCTTCTTTTGGTGAACTACAAAATATGTAGGATTTCTCTATGGAACAACTACCTTGTCCACTAACTCCCAAAGTTGATAATCCTTTAACTCCAAAGTTACTCTTTCTTTCAAAGATAGGAAGTTGGATACTCCATCTAATTTGTCTTCAACTCTCAAAGGTCTTGATTCCATACATTAGACCCAATAAACTACCCTTGAATTAACCTTCTGTTGAAAAGTATTTTGTACTAACTTCTACGGCCTCTTTCCATGTTATCTGCGCTAAATTCCTGACCAATTTGTTGATAGTCTCTCTTTTCCACATGACCTATGTACTATTACCCACATTCTTACTGCACAAACTATAACCGAATACTTGCATTATCTGTGAGACCTATACCAGAATAATTGTGTTGTCCTTGGTGACTGATCTGAATCCAATATCGTTGTTTCCCTGAAATATTTCCTTCGATTTATGCTGATGGGTTATGGATATACTAATATCTCCTGAAGATATTATAGATATTCTATCAACTACTATGGATCTAAGATTTGGCTTCCTCTCAGAGCATGCGCTCTGATACCATGTTGAAATCCCCTTACTCAAACACCTAAGTATATTTTTATCTAGTGATTTCCTTACTGCAAATCATATTAGTAGCTCACAAAATAAAAACACATTGTTAGACTATTCAACTCAAATAAATATAACAAAATCAATAATGTAAACAAAAAATACCATGCACAAGACACATAAATATTCTTTCCATAAACTAATCTTATCATTCAAACAACTTCAAAGATTAAAAGGGATCCATTCTTGGGAAAATGGCCCAAATAGAAAAGAGAAAAAGTACATCAATAGTTGACTGGTTGATCTACTTCCAAACCCGTGGTACAATCTTGTAGGGAAATAACATGGTTTTTAGGCTAATACCCATGTTGCCTTGCACTATTTGCATGATTGTAAAGTTGAAAATCACGTTGATTGTTCGATCGATTATAGAATACATGCATTATCTAGAATGGTTGTTCCATTTGTTGTATGATTGTTCTCCCTTT
This sequence comes from Picea glauca, assembly GCA_000966675.3. Taxonomy (NCBI): domain Eukaryota; kingdom Viridiplantae; phylum Streptophyta; class Pinopsida; order Pinales; family Pinaceae; genus Picea; species Picea glauca. The sequence continues at coordinate 861,554 of JZKD02S0994486.1, forward strand.
TCGCCTAGCCTATATCTCTATATAGAAGTCCTTCTCCACCTATCTAAGATCTATTTGAATCACAATCCTTCGTGATCCAATACTCTCTGTGTCAAATCAATCTCTTTCGATCAATATGTCAAGTGTCTTATTCCTTCACCCTATCCTTGTTTTTATAAGATTGATTTATGACCTAACCTAAATCTCCAAAGTGATTGATGATTGATATTACATATCACCTGACTTGAGATAAACATATATTATTTAATTCACTATTGTTAATTAAATTATTTCCTTAAATAAAACTCAATTCACTAATAAAAGAACTTTACTTTAATAATTCATTTAATTAAATTAAAGTCAGGGATATAAATATTTTGATGATTTCCACACATCTAGACACATAGACCTATGCAAAAATACATGTCTGATGCTACCATGCATCAACACTCCCTCTATCTACCCCTATCTTGAAAGAGAGAGATTGAAAAAGGGGAAGAGAGAGTGAGATAAGAGGATAGGGAGAGCAAGAGAGAGAAGTAAATGGGAGAGAGAGAGA
>JZKD02S0994486.1:863400-876589 GCA_000966675.3 Picea glauca
TGAAAAACAATGAGTGAGAGAGAGGGCTAGATTGGTTGGAGAGAGGGAACAATATAGAGGGACGGAGAGGCACGAAGAGGGAGAGAGAGGGAGAAGAACACACACCCCTTCATGTTCGTAATAATGTGCATGTGCTTTAGGAACAATTGTGCACTCCTAAAGTTCACACATTATTTTCATTTCAATGTTTTTAGGAACACGCACATGTTATTGAACACATGTTTCTCAAGAACGTGCACATTTTCATAAATAATCTAAGTTGAAAAGTGTGTGTGCCAGTTCAATGAGTACTAAGGCTCTAATATTAAGAACACATGCACAATTCTAGGAACTTGCATGTGTTCCTGTGTGGGAATGTTCCTTCCCACCCCATTTCCAGTTGTTCGTCCATAAGTTTGTGCACTCCCCCATATATATATATATATATATATATATATATTATCAAAAGTTTAAATATCTCTCTTCTCTAAGACTCAGATAATAAGGAAGGGAAAAGTTACTTAAAGTTATATGGTGGTTCTAAATTAAACATGAATTAATGTGGAGTCCTAAAGATCAATACAATAATGAATGAATTAATTGCTTACCAACATATATCCATTTTAATTTTTTCTTTAATATAATGATCTATTAAAAGATCAAATCAATTGAAATGCAAACATTCCTCAAGTTTTACTCTTGAGAAAAAGTTTACACCTCCACATGCATGAATTTATCCCTATTATTGTAAAATAAAAATAAAGTAAAGTATATAAACTTATAGTGATATTATATTATACATTAATTGGATTTTAAAATATTTTTCAATTATAATTCACAAAATAATAAAAATTATACAATATCGATGATTGTTGATCCACTAAAGAGTCTTAATATGTTGGTTAAAGTTGATAAAAATACCAGTCTTAATATCTTTGTTAAAGATGATAAGTGTGAACTTACCTAATGGAGAATTGAGACAAATTCATAATGTGATGTATGTTCCTGGTAATAAAAAGAATTTGATATATGTTTCAACTATCACTGATAATAATCTAATAGTGGAATTTGGTAAGTTGAGGTGTGTTGTGAAAGATATCCAGAATCACTACAGGGTTGTTTCCATAGGTACCAGGGTTGGTGGATTGTATAAGTTGGATGTGACAATGAATCATCATGTTTCATTGACATCCACAATAATGTCAACAAAAAAGTTATGGCACCACATGTATGGGCATCTAAATTACAATGATTTGATGTTGCTGCAAAGAAAATCTATGGTATAAGGTATTCCTATTATGAAGAATGATCATTTTCCATGTGAAGCATGTGCACTTGATAAAAAACATAGAGAGGAGTTTCATGTTCATACAGAGAAAATACAAACAAATATTCTTGAATTAATTCATATTTATGTATGTGGACCTATGAAAACTAGGTCACTTGGTGGTGCTTCCTACTTTCTTATTTTTGTTGATGATAGATCTAGATATACATGGGTCTATTTCATAAGGATAAAAAGTGATTTATTCAAATACTTTAAACAATTCAAAACTATGACTGAAAGACAAACAGGAAAATGTATTAAAGTTATGAGATATGATGAGGATGATGAATATACATCACGTCCATTTAAAAGTTATTGTAAATTTCATGGGATCCAACAACAATTTATTGTACCTTATACACCTTATCAAAATGATGTTGTTGAGAGGTGGAACAAAACACTGGTGGAGTGTGCTCGCAATATGCTTCAAGGTAAAAACATTTGTAATGGTTTTGGGGCAGAAGCCATTAACATTGTTGTTTATTTAAAGAATCGTAGTCTAACTAAGAAATTAGATTTCCAAACTCCTTTTGAGATTCTTCATGGTTATAATCATGATGTCAGTCATTTGAGAGTATTTGGATCCACTTCCTTTGCACATATTCCAAAGGATGAGAGAAGAAAACTTGATGCAAAGTCAATCAAGTGTGTTTTTATTGGGTATTGTATTGATAAAAAAACATACAAATTGTGATCCCAGTTCACATAAATTGTTTGGAAGTAGAGACGTGATGTTTCATGAGAATACAAATGGAGTTGATACAATGAATGATGCATATGCTTGGCATAATGATAGTGATAAACATGTCAAAATATATGCAATGGTTAAATAGGAACATGAACAGGTACAGGTTCAAGAATGGAAGGAAAGCAATATGGACACTTCAAGCAGTCATGATACATAAAGTGGAGAAGAATCACCACAAAGAAGGATACGAGATGAAAGAAGTGATGGACCAAGAAGGTCATCATGACAAACTCAACTACCTATAAGGTATAAATACTATGCATTGATGTCTCATGTCATGAATGTTGTAGAACCTGTAAACTATCATCAAGATAAAGAACATGAAGAATGGAGAAATGTTATAAATGATGAATATGATTCCATTATGAAAAATCAAACATGGGAATTACTTGAACTGCTTGAAAACAAAGTCCCTATTGGAAGCAAATGGTTGTATAAACCTAAATTTAAAGTAGATGGTAGCATTGACAAATATAAGACAATATTAATTGCAAAAGGATATTCACAAAAGGAGGGAATTGGTTATGAAGATACTTTTGCACCAGTAGCTAAATTGAATACAATTAGAGTATTGATTGCCTTAGCTACAAAACATAATTGGAAATTACATCAGTTGGATGTCAAATCTGCTTTTCTGAATGGTGATTTAAAGGAAGAGGTTTATTTGGTTCAACCTGAAGGGTTTGTCAAGAAGGGACATGAGCATCTAGTCTGTAGGTTAATAAAAACACTATATGGTTTGAAACAAGCACCGAGATCTTGGTATGTAAAGATAGATACCTTCTTTTATCAGAATGGGTTTGTGAAAAGAAAAAATGATCCTAACATGTAAAGAAAGATGAAGGAAATATTTATTTAATATTTTTATATGTGGATGATCTCATTATTATAGGCAGTGCATGCAAGTTAATTGAAGAGATTAAAATTAAGTTGCCTCAAGAGTTTGAAATGAAAGATCTTGGCGAATTGCATTGTTGTTTAAGAATTGAGGTTTAGAGAGAGTCTGGTAAAACATTGATCACTCAAAGTAAATACACAAAAGAAATTCCTAAAAGGTTCAACATGAGTGAATGTAAAGATATGTCAGCTCCCTTAGAACATAATGCAAAGTTGTACAATGAAGATGGATCTAAACAGACCGATGGTACATTATATCGTCAGTTGGTGGGAAGTGTGAACTACCTCACCACTATAAGGCCATACATTACATACTCAGTTAGCATCCTTAGTCAGTTCATGGCTAAGCCTTCAGAGAGTCATTGGAAAGTTGGGAAGAAAGTTCGTCGATATTTGAAAGCAACTGTTAATTTTGGTATTATGTATACTAATGATTGTGATGTTCATTTGACAGGGTACTCTGATTCAAATTGGGCAAAAAACCCTGATGATAGAAGATCTACCTCAGGCTATGCATTTCATATAGGATCGAGAGTTGTATCGTGGAGTAGCAAGAAGCGGTCTATTGTTTCTTTGTCGTCAACAAAATTTGAGTATAAACCCTTGACCAGTGAAGCTCTTTGGTTGCGAATAATTCTTAAAGATGTCGAAAAAGAACAACATGGTCCAACATGCATCAACTGTGACAATCAAAGTGCCATCAAATTGGCACACAATCCAATATATCATGCAAGATCAAAGCACATTGAACTACAACACCACTTTGTGAGAGAGAAGATTGAATCAAATGAAATTGGTTTGATATTTTGTAATACCAATGATAATGTGGCTGATATATTTACCAAGCCTCTTGGTAAACTCAAGTTTGAAAATTTTAGAAGCAAGTTAGGTGTCATAGAAAATCTGTTTCTTCATTAAAGGGGGATGTTAGAATAATCTCGAAACGTCTATGAGTTGTATTCGAGAGTTTTTTTTACTAGACATTATTTTTAGATCATAAAATCCACAATTGAAAGATTTTGCTCTTGGTTTATAGGTGAGCACTGCAAATATAAATGTACCTCAGTTTTCTTTCAATGACAAGAACAACGTTAGCATTGTGTGAGTTACTCCGTTATATTATTTTTTAAAAATACCATGATGATAAAAAAGAAGAGTAAACTCAATTTATTCCTTATAAGGAGCAATCCAAACGTGACGTTCCAAAATGGCAATTATACATTATGCATTTGATATAATACATGTTGTAGGATTTCGTCAAATGAAGGGATTAGGTAATTAATAACTAAAAAAACGCTACCTCAAATTCGAACTAAGTGACGAATAATATACAATTATATGTGTTCAGCCGGTAACTTCAAAACAAAAGGATTGAAAACCAACACTTTTTCAGTTGATGTGTATGGAAACCCTTTCAGATCGAAAGCTTTAAACAGTAAGACATCTTTAAGAAATAGTTTATGTAATGGATATCCACCCATTTTGAGACTCTTAAACATGAAAGACGAGAATCCTATAAGCTTCGGATAAATGCATTTTACAGCTCAGTAAATATATTTAAATTCAAGGTGGAGTTGACCTGTGTTATTCTTAAACAATAATAATAAAAAAATCTTTTGTAAAATAAAACATAATTCTTAAAAAAATAAAAAAAATTACACTTAAAAAAACCGAAGTTAAAATAAGTGTATACTGATATAAACCAGATTGAAATGGATACATATGAAACATTGCACTTAATTTCTTGAGGAGTTCGTCTGATGGATATCCACCAATTCAAAAACACCACAAAAAAATCACGAATGCGGACTTTGAAAATAAAAATTAGAAAAAGTTGGTTAATTTGTTTGAAAATTTTATTTTATATGTTTAAAATAAAAAATTAGAAAAAATTAATTAATTGTTTTGAAATTGTATTTTATATCTTTGAAAAATTTTGGTAAATATTTATAGTTTTGTTAACTTTAGTTATTTATAAGGTATATAGTTGAAAGTAGTTTTAATGATTATACAAAGATTTGATTTTTTTTTTTCCAATATTATTTTGAAGTAAGAAAAGATAAATGAGTTGCAAAGAGGTAATTTTTTTAAGTTAACCCTCCAAAACCTAAAAGCCCATTAATTTTTATTTTTTATTTTGAAGTGACATAAAAAAAATGAGTTGCAATCTTTAGGTTTCTCATTCAAAACCCAAAAACCCATTAAAAATGCAGATGATTTTTTTGGGATATTTGCTAGATATCCTATCAGAATCCATTTTTGCATTTAAAATATGTATATTTCTATTCTCACTAATTCTGATATGGCTCACCAATTCTATATGTATATTTCTATCCTGCAAAGTGTCACGGGACCATGTTGGTCTTTTCCTGGTCACTGCAATGATTTTGGGAAGGCTCTTCTAGCTCTACTAACTCTCCTTGATGATCTGAAGATTGATCAAATATACTAGAGGGATTTGTTCAGTCATCTTTGTAGCCTTACTATCCTAACAATAAATCTCCATATGAGATATTATGTATCTCACAAAAGTACTATTCTTCGTCCTCTTTTTCTTTTTTATATGGATTCATGCGACCGAGTATACAACTTATTATCTGGGTAGTATGCTCTATATTTCAAACTATATACCATCTAATATGTTACCTCCTACAACCGTCACTATATCTTCCCTCAGAGTTATTAGCTATGACCTTCCCGGAACAAGACCAACGACAAGGGAAAACAATAGACAAGAATAATACTCTTATAATAATAAAAAAAACAATAACGAGAACAATCATCACAGTAGCTCCTTCTTAGAGCTGTCACTTGTGACCTTCCTAGAATAAGAGACAAAATAAAAAATACAATAATAATAAATAGGAACAAAACTCTTCTATTGTTCTGCGCAATCATTCCTTCATGGTAACCTGCCCAAAAAAAGAAAAAAAGAACAACAATATTTCCATGGTAACCTCCATGGAATTTACAAGATCACCTCCTTGAGACAAGAGGAACAAGAGAAAAAGTATTTCCAAAATAAGATCATTTTTATTAGAACATATCTATGTTAAAAATAATAAAAGACAATTTCATGGTAATCAACATATCATTACCAAGGTGACTTGCCTAGAAGAAAAACAAGGAGTATCTCCTAGAGGAGATGTTAGTTCATCTTAAGTACAATAAGAACTTTTATCAATAGTACTCACATGCTACCATGTATTCATTGTATCTAGGAGTAATAGAACCTTTCAAGGATTGTTGTCACAACTATAATATTTACTTGTAATGTAGCAATTATCAATCTTGATATGTGCAAATTGGAAACTAATCAATTTAATCAATCAAACCTCGAACCCGGAGTCTTATCTTCAAGAATGAATGTTGTTTATTTTATTTTGAGTCTCCTACACTCAAGGTGACAAGTATTATCTCCAACCTCTCCCCTCTATTATTACAATTTGTTTTCTTGATAGAAATCTAAGTTAGCGAATATATTTAAAGTAAAGTAAAAGTCTCAACCTTAATCAATCTAATAATTTGACTAGAGTGATCTTATAATTTTAACTTTGACGAAAGGTTAGTATGATAATCATAACTTCAATAGATCAAAATAAAACTAGATGATCATAAGATCACAATAATGACATAACATCTAGAGGCATATCAAAATAATTAAACTCGGAGTGTGTTGTTCCTCTAAATGTGTTGGATCTGAGATCCCTCTGGATGTATGATTGTTACTTGGAAAAAAGTTCCCTTCTTCTTCAAACACGCTCACTATTAGTGATACATTTTAATCATATAAAAGTACATACCTCCCTCATTAGCAACAAAAAATGATGAATCCAAAAAATTCAAGGTGCTCCAACTTGCAATCTGAAGATAGTTGGAGATGCACTAGGGTATGCTGCACTAGGTCAACCAAAAAATTAATCCAAACGTTTCAAATAAACTCCAGTGGTCCAAAGGAACTGTAACTGGTATTTCAACTGGTGTTGCAATTGGAACAACAACTGATGATGCAATTGGAACTACAACTTGTGCTAGAATTAGCAAGATGCAATTGGAATGAAGCAACTGGCATGAAGCAATTGGCCTGAAGAAACTGGCATGAGGAAACCAGTACTACAACTGGAACTGCTACTGCAACTGCAACTCGCACTACAAACCTAGGGTTTTATGAGGAAACCCTAGTTTTCAATTTCATAATTTTGGAGATCTGATACAGGGGAAAGATACACCCTACTTAGGTGACCTTCTTTGTGGGTTCAATAAGTGCTCAAAGATCTTGAAAATGGGGTAAATTGAGGATCTTCCTTCCAACTGTTAGACTATTACAAAGGAAACCAAATATGATACCATGTTAAAATTTTGGTATGCTCGTTTAACCATAGGCATTGTCACATCATTTTCATCCAAGCATAGGCATTCACATATGCCACCACTAAGCACACTAACCTTTACTTAGACTAATTCTAGCAAGCCTACTCTAGAACCAAAAAATAAACCCTAGCCACAAATTTTGTAGTAGTAGCACAATAAATATACAAGAAGAGTGTACCTTTTCTCCAAGAGAACCACACAAGAGAAATACTCATGATTGCTACACTACTCCTCCAGAGTTGCGCCCCTTCTAGTTGTAGTTATTTATCCCAGACTTGTGCACCTCTAGCTGCAATTGTAGTCTTCTAGAATTGTGCACTTGCTAAGTGAGTGTGTACAAATGAACTAGGAAATTGCCTATTTATACTAAACTGTCCAGTTAATTGTGGTCAACCTGTCCTTTTGGATGTGCCTATTACCTTAATATTATTTCTCTTGAGGCCGCCTTCACTCCTAGGTTTTTCTAACATCTGTTTAGCATTTCACTTGCTTTCTAAATATTCTATTCTAAGTCAAAGGTTACACATGGAGTTTAATACCTCTTGCAGCTACCAAAACATCAACAATAACTTACATATAGTTTTGAAACCCCCTTAGAGGCTTGCACTCTTTAACCATACTACTAGGGGCCTCACCATCATCCCTCAATGTCTGTAATAGCCACCTAGGTCTCCCGATAGGACTAGAAGGGGATAAATCATCCTCCCCACATGAAGTTTAAATTATTTATTGTTGTTCATCCTTTGGAGCTTGTTTCTCCTTGTCCTCTATCACCATTGATGACTCCTGAGATCTCCTAGATTTGAATTTCTCCTTGGACTTAACATATCTACTCACAAATGTCTTCCTTTGTGATGGAATGAAGATCCTGTAAGACATATATATCTCATTGTACCCCAAAAAAATTCCCTTCTATCTTGAAGGATTCAACTTCATCCTCTTCTTCACATGCACATGGATGTAGACTGGACAACCAAAGATCATGAAATGACTAGTCTTTTGCTTCACTCATGAGAAATTCTTCTTTGGAGTCTTTTCCCCCAATATCTCGTGACGACTCATGTTATGCACATATATCGTCATGTTACACTCATCTTCCCACAAAACCATAGGAAACTCACGGTCATGGATCATATCCCTGGAAGAACCGACGATGGATCAATTATTTCTTACCACAACCCCATTTTGTTGAGGGTTGTATGAGATTGTGAACTCCCTCTTGATCCCTTCCTCATAGAAATATTTGAAGTCATTGGATGTGAAATATCTCCCATTATTTAACCTCAAGAGCTTGATCTTATTCATTTTTTGGTTCTCCACTTAAGCTCTAAAATCATGAAACTGACTGAAGACCTCATCCTTGGTATTCATAAAGAAGATCAAGGTTTTCCTAGAAATGTCATCAATAAATCTCAGATAGTTTATTGATCCATATACTGATGCTACTGGCATCAATCTACTAATTTGTTAATGGATAAGGTCCAACATCCCCTTGGACCTACTCTTACTACTCAGAAAAGTATCCTTGGCATTCTTTCCAAGTCTACACCCTCTACACACTCATTGTTTCTCAATACTGAAATCTGGAAGACCTATAGAAATCCCCCTCAGAATCAACAATGCTTTGTAGTGTAGGTGTCCCAACCTCCTGTTCCATAACTCACATAGGCTCTCATTGTATTGTACTAAGGCTCAAAAATGATTTCCTTGCAACCTATATAAAGTTCCCTCTCTAACCCCCACAACCATTTTTGTGTCCAATCTATCTTTCTCTAAGCATATGAGTACTTTCCCTCTTTGAAAATTAATAAAAAAACTCATGTCCTCCATAGATGAGACTAAGAGAATGTTCTTATTGAAACCTAGTATGTAAAGTTGTTAAGTACCAAAGTATATCTACAAATATAATCACCACAAATGTTGAATACACAATAGATCCAAAGGACAATATAGAATAAATCACACTTTATTATATCAAAACCCTTGTGGTAGGGAAACACCATACACTGGATCCTATTATGGAAGGGATCCTCTCATGTTCACTTGCCTCTTCGAGGGGGAATCCTCCTATTGAGTTACAACTCACAATAAAATACTTTTCTTCATATCCCATTACATTGCTTAAACCCCTTTATAAAGTGCTACCATCACCTAACAACATTCTAGAGGAGGAATCTTCTAGAAGTAGAACCTTTTAAGAAGTCCTCTTACATTTATTATATCTAACTACCCATTTATTATATCTAACTACTATAGTCGACCTTATTTAATAATATAGTGGACCTAATACACCTTACATTGAATGGACTTCATTACTATCACTATGGACCCTCTGCCCCCCCCCTCCAGTACCTCTCTAGCTACCTAATATCCCATCCCCCTTAAAAATTGTCCTCAACCCTTGATGTATAAACATATACCAGGGTCCCATGGATAAGTGTGGACCATAGTGCTGAAGTAGACTAGAGAACCAGGGTTCCATTGAGAAATGGATGCCACCATGCTGAAGTAGTCCAACCTCCATTGTAAACGAGAGTCTCATGTCCAATTTCTCATGTGAACCCCACATGGAAGTTATTGGCACCCAATAATCAACTGAAAATGATTCTCCCAATATTGATACCTATCATGTGGATCCAATTAAGAATATCCATCCACATAGTGGAAGAGGATCAAAGATGAATCTGGAAGGAACCATTCCATTGTAGAATATGAAGGATGGACACTGATAATTATAACTAGCTCCTGATGTGGGACATTGATGTTTTCTACAGAAGGTGGATTAGAGTCATCAAATAAAATATGGAAGTGGTTGTCATCCCATAAATGACAACTATCCACATACCAATCATTGCAATCGACCTCCAAATCATACCAAGCATATATTTCTTGATTATATTCAGCCTCAATGTCCTCCATAAGAAATGTCTGCATTCTATCCATTGAATCTTGAATACTACAAAAACTATCATTGAGGCCATCTGCAAGGTCATGCAATGTGCCGCACAATGTGTCATGCAATTGAGATTTGAATGCTTCAGTTATTTGTAGAATTTCTTTGAGGTTTTGAGAGGAAATAGACATCTGAGCACCCAATGGAAAATTGTGAACTCTACAATTGTTCAACCATCATGAAAAAACCCAAAAAATAGAACAATAAATTACTGCAGAAAATCACGGTTTTTTTTGGAAAAACCTTGACAAACTATTAAATTTAAAATGCTCATAACTTTACTTCTCGGACTCCGTTTTGACTGATTTGTTTTTTGAAATTGGGTATTTTTCCGAGAGACATTTAAATATATAATTTTTTTGGCCAAATTATACATGGAAAATTTCAGATATGAACCTAAAGTGCGTTGCCCTCTTTTTTCCCTAAAAACAAATCTACAAAACAGAAAAAATTTCTTCCCTTCTTTGGCCAAAGAAAGTGCTACATATGATTACTTTCCCTCTCTGAAAATTAATGAAAAAAATCATTTCCTCCATAGCTGAGACTAAGAGAAAGTTTTTCTTTAATCCTAGTATGTAAACTGCTAAATATATATTCTACTTATGTCTTATGACGAGATGCACCATTTTCCAAGTACCATGGACTCTTGGTAGGCGTGTTGGTAGAAAGGCATGGAACAAATTATTAATCCTTATCAAACTTCATTGCAAACTCACCAAGATGTGTCTTTGTTGATGTTGTTGTCTACATATTTCATTTACCTTTTTTCTTCTTTGGACATTGAGATGAAAAATGTCCATTATTATGACATGAGAAGCACATCATTTTACTCAAGTTGTTCTTCTTTGGATACAATGATTCTTCATCACTGTTACCCTTATTTCTATAACTCTTTCATTTTCCCTTATTTGTCTTACTCACAAGAGCCAAGTTCTCATCACTACTTCCCTTCTTGTTGTTCTTAGGCTCCTGCCATGTCTATTCCTGGATGCAATCATCCAAAAGTCTCTACCAATATGGAATATGTTCCTAAGCATAGACTCCCTTGAAAAAACATTCCCATCACTTGGGAAGACCATTTAATGCCACATTCACGAGCTTTTTGTCCTTTGTTTTCTCCCATAGAGTTGCAATTTGATCACACACCTATGTGATCCTCATGAAATAATTGGTAACATTTTCATATCTAGACATCTACACCAATATAAGTTTATTCTTTAAGACCATATTTCTATTCATGTTAGTGATTAGTATGGAATAAATCTACCAAGGCATCAAACATATCATGGGTCACATTCTTTGAATACATGAGGAATTATATGATCCTTCATTGAATCCAAGAGTACCTTCTTGACTTTGATCTCCTTATTTTGGTAAACTACAAAATATGTAGGATCTCTCTATGGAACAACTACCTTGTCCACTAACTCCCAACGGTCATAATCCTTTAACTCCAAAGTTACTCTTTCTTTAAAACATAGGAAGTTGGATACTCCATCTAATTTGTCTTCAACTCTCAAAGGTATTGATTCCATACATTAGACCTAATAAACTACCGTTGAATTAACCTTTTGCTGTAAAGTATTTTGTACTGACTTCTACGGACTCTTCCCATGTTATCTGCGCTAAATTCCTGACATATTTGTTGATAGTCTCTCTTTTCCACATGACCTATGTACTATTACCCACATTGTTACTGCGCAATCTATAATTGAATCCTCGCGTTATTTATGAGACCTATACCAGAATAATTGTGTTGTCCTCAGTGACTGATCTGAATGTAGTATCGTTGTTTCCTTGAAATAGTTCCTTCGATTTATGCTGATGGGTTATGGATCTACTAATATTTCCTGAAGATATTATAGATATTTTATCAACTACCGTGGATCTAAGATCCGGCTTCCTCTCAGAGCATGCGCTCTGATACCATGTTGAAATCCCCTTACTCAAACACCTAAGTATCTTTTTATCTAGTGATTTCCTTACTGCAAATCATATTAGTAGCTCAAAAAATAAAAACACATTGCTAGACTATTCAACTCAAATAAATATAACAAAATCAATAATGTAAACAAAAAATATCATGCACAAGACACATAAATATTCTTCCCATCAACTAATCTTATCATTCAAACAACTTCAAAGATTAAAAGGGATCCATTGTTGGGAAAATGGCCCAAATACAAGAGAGACAAAGTACATCAAAAATTGACTGGTTGATCTGCTTCCAAACCTGTGGTACAATCTTTTAGGGAAATAACATGATTTTTACGCTAATACCCATGTTGTCTTGCGATATTTTCATGACTGTAAAGTTGAAAATTGCGTTGATTGTTCGATCGATTATAGAATACATGCATTATCCATAATGGTTGATCCATTTGTTGTATGATTGTTCTCTCTTTTCCCCTAGCCTATATCTCTATATATAAGTCCTTCTCCACCTATCCAAGATCTATTTGAATCACAATCCTTCATGATCCAATACTCTATGTGTCAAATCAATCTCTCTTTATCAATATGTCAAGTGTCTTCTTCCTTCACCCTAGACTTGTTTTTATAAGATTGATTTATGACCTAGCCTAAATCTCCAAAGTGATTGATGATTTATATTACATATCACCTGACTTGAGATAAACATATATTATTTAATTCACTAATGTTAATTAAATCATTTCCTTAAATAAAACTCAATTCACTAATAAAAGAACTTTACTTTAATAATTCATTTAACTAAAGTAAAGTAAGGGATAGAAATATTTTGATGATTTACACACATCTAGACACATAGACCTATGTGGAAATACATGTCTAATGCTACCATGCATCAACACTCCCTCTATCCCCCCCTCTCTTGAGAGAGAGAGATTGAAAAAGGGGAAGAGAGAGAGAGAGAGAGAGAGAGAGAGAGAGA
>JZKD02S0994487.1:0-11186 GCA_000966675.3 Picea glauca
CTTATATTATATGTCTTAGATGTACACGAGGAATCACCATAAAGAGGACAATTCAGGTTGGGAGATCATATGAGTTAGTTAGGGGCAGAAACATCGAATGGAAAGATACCTTTGTCATTGATGACAAAGGGGGAGATATTTATTAGATGCAGAGGACAGAGGCATGTTCCAGGGGGAGCATTGGTCACAAAGATGTAGGCATGGTTCTAGGGGAAGCATGAGTGATATGATTTCAGTATTTCATTAGAGTGTTGTCATCAATGTAAAAGGGGGAGATTGTTGATTAATTGGGTTGGTTTTCATTGATTTCAACCCTTAAATAAAGTCCGGTAGCGAATTCTGGTAGCACAAAGGTTTGGGTAATGGACCCAAGTTTGTTTGATGTATAATGGTATGTGTTTTGATATATTTGAAGCTAATACTATTCTAGATGGTTAGTACATGTCATTCCATTTCTGGTGGTATGTGAAACGTCAAATAACTCCTCACGGTTTGAGAGTTATGGCCTTACAAAGTTGAAGGACCCTCATATGATTAGCTTGAAACCCCAAAAGGTCGAAGAAGTCAAAGTGCTTGCAAAAAAGAAATTATTTAAATAATAAAGTGAAGTAACAAAGTCAAAGAGGATTATTTAAATAATAAAGTGAAGTGACAAAGTCAAAGAGTATTATTTAAATAATAAAGTGAAGTGACAAAATCAAAGAGGATTATTTAAATAATAAAGTGAAGTGACAAAGTCAAGGACGATTATTTAAATAATAAAGTAAATAGAGAACTTTATAATTATGGAAAGTGGTTATAAGAAGGTTAAAACTAAAATGAGGAAAATGGGTTAAGTGTTCAAGTGGTTGTTGGATACATGGAGAAGTGGAAAATTGGGCAAAGTTGGACATAAGTGACTATGTGGACAACTTGACCTAGAAGATGCTTCTAAGGAAGCTACCTGGAGAGTATAAATAAGGAGCAAGGCTCTCTCATTTTAGTCACACATGAGCATATTGAATATCTACAGCTGACTGAGGTAACCAAAATATATATAATCAAAATTTTAGAGGGAAGGTGAAGTAAATAAGGCCAAAATTAAAGGGAGGATAAATTATTTTGATGATGCTTTCTAAGGTATGTTATTTACAAGTCATCTCACCATTTTTGCAATAACCTTTTTTTAGAATGATTCAGACTGTGAAATTGGGAGTCCATTAAGGAAAAATTTCCAATTAGGGGTGGTATAAAATTCATCTTGTGGGTCGTTGTATTTTTGGAGTTACACTCTATGGAAAATAGGGTTTGTGGCTAGTCTTAAAACTAGTCTAAAAGAAGTGTTTCGGATAAAAATGTCATAACTTCTTCATAAAAAATCCAAATTTAGTAAGAATAATTTGTTGTGTTAGAGTAAAGCCTTTAGTATTCTGTGTAACATTTTTAGATCCATACAAAAAATATTCCGTGTGGGGCACGCTTTACAAGTTCTCTCTCTAGAATAATCCAAAATTCAACAAGGTATGCCATTTTTTCTATAACTCCTTTTCTAAGAGGTTCCAAGTAGTGACACCTGAAGGAATTACATAAAACACACTGAAGAACATTGTGTACTATTTTCAGATCTTTATTCATTACAGGTACATAGTTATGATTATTTCAAGTTGGGGTTGTTGACTAATCCAAAACTANAACTAATTAATTTCTTAGCTTGATTGGCACTTACTAGTGAAAGTTTTGATTTCCCTTTGTGCTCGTTGATGATGAAGGATTTCCCATCCTTGATATGGAAGTACTAGTTTTATCTCTGCATGAAGATAACATCCCTCATATACATGTATTGACTTCCAAACACTACTATGCATACATCCAATGGTACTACATCCAATTCTACTTAATTTATAAAATCAACACTTACAACAAATTTAATCTTGCATTGTTTTGTTACCTTGATATATGCATCCTTGTTTACCCAACCCGATGCATAGGGGATAGGATGATTATGAACCTCCAATCCAAGCTTGTTGACCAAATCTATTGTAATGTCCCCAACCACCAAGGTTGGGTCTTGCTACTACAACTCTCGATGTGATACCAAAGTGTAACTTCATCTAGCTCACTACTGAACAATGCTATTCCAAAAATACATTGCGCATATTCTACTCTAAACACAAATATGCACAATATTACTTGAAGTAGCGTGTTTATCCCAAGCTTGAGTCACACCACACAACTTATATYAGTGGAAACAAATTTCTTCTTTTAACACAACTTTAAGAAGTGAAAGTAAGTMAAACAATCGCACAGTAGTGTAATGAACACACAACACTATTGTGCACACAACCATCCTGGTTTCACACACCAAATTAATTATCCTTGTGCATGAAAAATGCTTCCTAGTGTGCACAAGAAAATACAACCTCTAGTGTACACAGAGTATTATTTGCGCGTATGACCATTCCACATTTCCTAGGGGCTCATACCAAAATCATAAGGTTAACTTACAAAAACAATATCAACATTTTTCATACTCATGCAAAACTAAAAATACAGGTAATAAGCACCATACTTACATGTGCAAGAAACATTAAACAAAAAACAAAAAAAATTACTTATATGCAACAACATATAAGAATTAATCCATGTAAAAAACAAATAAATAAACACACAGAAAATGATACAAGCACATAAAGACACTTATATTTTATGAAAGTCACCAAATGTGCACAGAATGCATATGCTCCTCCCAGTCATAGACTATGTTGCTCATAAACTTTCAGCAACAGGTCACCCTTGAGCTAGGGATTAACTCCACCAGGCTAAAAGGGGTTCCAGGATAAGGTCTGAAATTCAACAAATTTTCTCGGTACAAGGTGCTTGTTGCTACAACTAGACTACAGTCTATCATTCCCCACACACATGTCACGCCCAAGGAAGTGTTCCCCTTCTCTGTTCAACAGTACTTCGGCTTCCCCACTTCCCTTCTAGGTTTCCTAGTAGCATGCCATATAGGAAGTCTCTGGTTTCTGAAATTAATTCACAGCTCACCAGGGAACAATTCCCAACAAAAATATCACTTCAAGAGTATGCTCACGAGCCTGACAACCTTCCTCTTCAAAAAAACATCTCTCACCCAGATACACTACTCACTAGCCGAACAAACTTCCTCTTTAACAATAAATATCTCACCCAGAGAGACTACTCACAGGCCTGACAACCCACTTCTCCGACAGTAAAACTATGATTACAAAAAAAAAACACTTATAGGTGTTTCTCTGCAGATAAGGTAATAATTGGATTTTCCATATAGTCTGACCCCCTTCTGCCTACCAGAACAATTAATGACCCTCCAAAAATAAACTAAGGATAACAATTTATATTGCATTCCTTAAAATCAACACTTGTCACCTTCAGAATGTAGCTTTAGCCACTTGGTGACTCGTTCCCTACTCTTGGGAACTTAGGATAAAATAATTACCCACTACATACACTTTTCCAAAAATATTATAAAATATTCCTTAAGACTTAAGTCTCGCCCCCTTTTTCATTTCCGTTGGAGTTATCCTCCCATCTCTTTTCATTTGAGTCTGTCTACATGTAGCGATGTAATATTATATTAATATTGAGTATGATTACACTTTTACATGGATATGTGCACTGGCTTATCTGCATCCTAGATCATCAGCCTCTTAATCACATAGGCTCTCCAAANAAACAATCGCACAGTAGTGTAATGAACACACAACACTATTGTGCACACAACCATCCTGGTTTCACACACCAAATTAATTATCCTTGTGCATGAAAAATGCTTCCTAGTGTGCACAAGAAAATACAACCTCTAGTGTACACAGAGTATTATTTGCGCGTATGACCATTCCACATTTCCTAGGGGCTCATACCAAAATCATAAGGTTAACTTACAAAAACAATATCAACATTTTTCATACTCATGCAAAACTAAAAATACAGGTAATAAGCACCATACTTACATGTGCAAGAAACATTAAACAAAAAACAAAAAAAATTACTTATATGCAACAACATATAAGAATTAATCCATGTAAAAAACAAATAAATAAACACACAGAAAATGATACAAGCACATAAAGACACTTATCTTTTATGAAAGTCACCAAATGTGCACAGAATGCATACGCTCCTCCCAGTCATAGACTATGTTGCTCATAAACTTTTGGCAACAGGTCACCCTTGAGCTAGGGATTAACTCCACCAGGCTAAAAGGGGTTCTAGGATAAGGTCTGAAATTCAACAAATTTTCTCGGTACAAGGTTCTTGTTGCTACAACTGGACTACAGTCTATCATTCCCCACACACATGTCACACCCAAGGAAGTGTTCCCCTTCTCTGTTCAACAGTACTTCGACTTCCCCACTTCCCTTCTAGGGTTCCTAGTAACATGCCATATAGGAAGTCTCTGGTTTCTGAAATTAATTCACAGCTCACCAGGGAACAATTCCCAACAAAAATATCATATCGAGAGTATGCTCACGAGCCTGACAACCTTCCTCTTCAAAAAAACATCTCTCACCCAGATACACTACTCACTAGCCGAACAAACTTCCTCTTTAACAATAAATATCTCACCCAGAGAGACTACTCATAGGCCTGACAACCCACTTCTCCGACAGTAAAACTATGATTACAAAAAAAAAACACTTATAGGCGTTTCTCTGCAGATAAGGTAATAATTGGATTTTCCATATAGTCTGACCCCCTTCTGCCTACCAGAACAATTAATGACCCTCCAAAAATACACTAAGGATAACAATTTATATTGCATTCCTTAAAATCAACACTTGTCACCTTCAGAATGTAGCTTTAGCCACTTGGTGACTCGTTCCCTACTCTTGGGAACTTAGGATAAAATAATTACCCACTACATACACTTTTCCAAAAATATTATAAAATATTCCTTAAGACTTAAGTCTCGCCCCCTTTTTCATTTCCGTTGGAGTTATCCTCCCATCTCTTTTCATTTGAGTCTGTCTACATGTAGCGATGTAATATTATATTAATATTGAGTATGATTACACTTTTACATGGATATGTGCACTGGCTTATCTGCATCCTAGATCATCAGCCTCTTAATCACATAGGCTCTCCAAANGCCCACTTTAAACTCTATGTGGATTCTTCCTTTATTTGCACAACGTTTCTACATGTCTTGGGAATCCTATAAATTATTTCTTATCTTTACCATCTTCTCTTCCATTTCCCAAAGAAGATTTGGCCCAACCACTGCGCGGTCTGTTAGGTTGTCCCAACTCACCGGTGTGTTGCACCTTCTACCATAAAGTGCTTCAAATGGGCTCATCTTTAAATATTATTGATACCCATTGTTGTAAGTAAACTCTACCAAGTGAAGGTAGTCTTCTCATTTTCATGGTTTATCCATCACATACATCTTGAGCATATCTTCAATTCCCCGATTTACTCTTTTTGTTTGACCATCGTTCTCAGGGTGATATGTTGTACTAAAGTTCATATTTGTCCCAAATCCTTTGAATATCCCTATCCAAAAGTTCGAGGTGAAACTGGAATCTTTGTCAGACACAATTATCTTAGGTACACCATGCAACTTAGCAATTTCTCACATGTATATTTCAACAATGTTGGTTGCCTTCTGCACTGACTTCANAACTTCTAAAATTATGTCACAAAAATATGACTGGTACATGCTAAGCATTGTAGCATGCATCTCATGCACCCTCCTACTAAGTGCATCAACCACTTTGTTCTATTTTCCTCTGATATTATTTATGCCAAAGTCTCACTAAGGAATTCTAACCACCTGGTTTGTCTAGCATTTAAACTTGGTTGTCTAAACAAATACTTCAAACCACTATGATCCGCCCTAAACTCAAATCTTTTACCCATGAGATAGTGTTGCCACATATTCAAGGCATGCACTATGGCTGCCAACTCTAATTCATGAGTAACATAGAGAATTTCATGCTCTTTTAACTTTATTGATTCRTAAAATACCACATGCCCATTCTGACTCAGGACTCCAATGAGCCCTTCCTTGCATGCATCAAATTCTGCATCTGGATCAACATTTCTCAAAATTGGTGCACTTGTTAACAAACTTTTCAAGTGCAGAAAACTTCTTGCATAATCCGGAGTCCATCCAAATCATGCACCTTTCTTTTGCAAAGATGTAATTGGATGCATAATCTATGAGAAGACTTCAATAAACCCTTTGTATTGTTGTTTGTGGATCTTTATTATCTTCCCGATTCATAGGTTTTTTTTTTTAGCCGTGTTTATACCCCATTAAGATTTTACACCCTGGAATAATGTACACTCCTCCACATGAGGGAGTGTAGAGGGGGGTTACCCACTCTGCGGGGTCCGGGGGGGTCCATCCCCCTAGCTTGGGGGTCCGGAGGCAAGTGGGCCCCTAGCGAGGGTTCGGGGGAGAAGCCGCGAAAGGAAAAATTTCCCTGTAAATGTATATTGTAATTTCATAGTAAATCAGACCATTCATTATAAGGTTGCGGATCTAACAATATAAGTTATGTTAGGGTTTTTTACCCTAGAAGGCAACCCTGTTTTATGAGGGAAATGTATTGTGGCTATGTATCATTGCAAATATTGTATTCTAAGTGAGGAGACTGTGAGAGAAAGAAGAGGAAGTTACAACGGGTGTGTTGTAGGTTGTATCCCTTCACTTGATGGATAGTAATAATGGAAGAACCTCGAAATTTCTCTGGTGGACATAGCCCACACTGGGTGAACCACATATATATGTGTCTCTATTGTATTGTGTATATTCTGTGTTTTATTTCTTCATTTGTTTTATTTTATTGATCATTGATCCTATTTTTCTAACAACTGGTATTAGAGCGAAAGGTAACTCACAGGAAAAGAGGGTCCCTGGTTCGAGTGGGAGCAATGGCAAAAGATGGAAAGTTTAGGGTCGAGAAATTTAACGGCCAAAACTGCCAGTTATGGAAGATGCAGATGGAAGATTATTTATATCAGAAGGATATATTCCTACCATTGTGTGGAATAGAAAATAAGTCGATAGCCATGAAGGACGAAGAATGGGAGATTCTTGACAGAAAGGCTCTAGGAATTATATGGTTGAGCATGGCAGCGTTGGTGGCTTTCAATATTTCGAAAGAAAAGACAACGAAGGAGTTGATGGATGCATTGGATAAACTGTATGAAAAACCCTCGACATCCAATAAGCTATTTCTAATGAAGATATTATTTAATATGAATATGTCAAAAGGTGGGTCTCCTGTAGATCATTTAAATGAATTTAATACAGTTACTAATCAACTAAGTTAAGTAAAAGTGGACTTTGATGATGAGGTCAGGGCTCTTCTAATCTTATGCTCATTGCCAAAAATTTGGAATGGCTTGGTCATGGCTAAAAGTAACTNCAAATCTTTTACCCATGAGATAGTGTTGCCACATATTCAAGGCATGCACTATGGCTGCCAACTCTAATTCATGAGTAACATAGAGAATTTCATGCTCTTTTAACTTTATTGATTCGTAAAATACCACATGCCCATTCTGACTCAGGACTCCAATGAGCCCTTCCTTGCATGCATCAAATTCTGCATCTGGATCAACATTTCTCAAAATTGGTGCACTTGTTAACAAACTTTTCAAGTGCAGAAAACTCCTTGCATACTCCGGAGTCCATCCAAATCATGCACCTTTCTTTTGCAAAGATGTAATTGGATGCATAATCTATGAGAAGACTTCAATAATCCCTTTGTATTGTTGTTTGTGGATCTTTATTATCTTCCCGATTCATAGGTTTTTTTTTTTAGTCGTGTTTATACCCCATTAAGGTTTTACACCCTGGAATAATGTACACTCCTCCACATGAGGGAGTGTAGAGGGGGGTTACCCACTCTGCGGGGTCCGGGGGGGTCCATCCCCCTAGCTTGGGGGTCCGGAGGCAAGCGGGCCCCTAGCGAGGGTTCGGGGGAGAAGCCGTGAAAGGAAAAAATGCCCTGTAAATGTATATTGTAATTTCATAGTAAATCAGACCGTTCATTATAAGGTTGCGGATCTAACAATATAAGTTATGTTAGGGTTTTTTACTCTAGAAGGCAACCCTCTTTTATGAGGGAAATGTATTGTGGCTATGTATCATTGCAAATATTGTATTCTAAGTGAGGAGACTGTGAGAGAAAGAAGAGGAAGTTACAACGGGTGTGTTGTAGGTTGTATCCCTTCACTTGATGGATAGTAATAATGGAAGAACCTCGAAATTTCTCTGGTGGACATAGCCCACACTGGGTGAACCACATATATATGTGTCTCTATTGTATTGTGTATATTCTGTGTTTTATTTCTTCATTTGTTTTATTTTATTGATCATTGATCCTATTTTTCTAACAACTGGTATTAGAGCGAAAGGTAACTCACAGGAAAAGAGGGTCCCTGGTTCGAGTGGGAGCAATGGCAAAAGATGGAAAGTTTAGGGTCGAGAAATTTAACGGCCAAAACTGCCAGTTATGGAAGATGCAGATGGAAGATTATTTATATCAGAAGGATATATTCCTACCATTGTGTGGAATAGAAAATAAGTCGATAGCCATGAAGGACGAAGAATGGGAGATTCTTGACAGAAAGGCTCTAGGAATTATATGGTTGAGCATGGCAGCGTTGGTGGCTTTCAATATTTCGAAAGAAAAGACAACGAAGGAGTTGATGGATGCATTGGATAAACTGTATGAAAAACCCTCGACATCCAATAAGCTATTTCTAATGAAGATATTATTTAATATGAATATGTCAAAAGGTGGGTCTCCTGTAGATCATTTAAATGAATTTAATACAGTTACTAATCAACTAAGTTAAGTAAAAGTGGACTTTGATGATGAGGTCAGGGCTCTTCTAATCTTATGCTCATTGCCAAAAATTTGGAATGGCTTGGTCATGGCTAAAAGTAACTNGAGAATACATCTCTAACGAATTCAAAGACTTCTGCAACAGAGAAGGAATTCGAAGAGAACTCATAGCGCCTCATAACCCACAAAAAAATGGGGTCGTGGAGAGAAAGAACAGAACGATCGTGGGTGCAGCACGAGCGATGTTGCATGATTAGGAACTACCAATGCATTTGTGGACAGAAGTATGCAATACTGTGGTTTATGTGCAGAACCGTTGTCCTCATAGATTACTTGGCATGAGTACACTTGAAGAAGCTTTTACTAGTAAGAAACCGGATGTTTCTCATTTTAAAATTTTTGGCTCATCTGTTTATGTGCATGTGACCAAGGATTCCAGGAAGAAGCTGGAACCGACTGTTGAAGTTGGGATATTTGTGGGGTACACAGAAACACCCCATAATTATCATGTGTATTTTTCGAACAGTAAGATTATTGTTATGTGACGGGATATAAAATTTGTTGAGGGGAAAGCCATACAGTTGTCACTTGAGAGGGAGCTAGACTTGCATGTAGAAGAGGAACTGTTGGTTCCCAAAGATGAGTCTCAAGATGTGGATTAGCCACATGAAGAGGTTCATGGAGTGGAGGAAACCACTCAAGTAGAGCCATCCATCATAAATGGTAGAAAGTTCCCCATGGAAGCTAACAGATTGAGACTAGATGTTGCACAGAATGTAGGAGCCCCTACTTCACACCGCAGACAGAGACAGACTCCTGATCAATTTTTTGGATACATGGCTCTCATGAGAAAATGTATTATGATTGAACCATATTCATTTCAGGAAGCAGTACAGGACCCCACTTGGGTTGATGCTATGGTAGAGGAGTATGACTCCATTGTCAAAAACAGTGCATGGGAAATTGTCCCAAGACTGATTGATAAATCAGTGGTAGGATCAAGATGGATCTACAAGGCAAAGCAAGCTGCTAATGGGAGTGTGGAGAAATACAAGGCCAGGTTTGTGGCCCGGGGCTTATCAGAGATCGAGGGGATAGATTATGATGAGACCTTTGCACTTGTCGCAAGGTACTCTTCCATAAGATCCATCCTTGCACTCTCAGCACAGATGGGCTGGCGCATTCATCAGATGGATGTAAAAACTGCGTTCCTCAACGAGATAATTGAGGAAGAAGTGTACATTGAACAACCAAAAGGTTTTGAGACCTTTGACAAAGATTTTCATGTGTGCAGACTCAAGAGAGAACTGTATGGGCTGAAGAAAGCACCTTGTGCTTGGTACACTTGGATAGACAGTTATTTCACTGGACTGGGCTTCACCAAAAGTGAAGCGGATGCAAACCTATACCAAATTGTGGTGGAGGGTAAGCTTTTAATNCCCAAGACTGATTGATAAATCAGTGGTAGGATCAAGATGGATCTACAAGGCAAAGCAAGCTGCTAATGGGAGTGTGGAGAAATACAAGGCCAGGTTTGTGGCCCGGGGCTTATCACAGATCGAGGGGATAGATTATGATGAGACCTTTGCACTTGTCGCAAGGTACTCTTCCATAAGATCCATCCTTCCACTCTCAGCACAGATGGGCTGGCGCATTCATCAGATGGATGTAAAAACTGTGTTCCTCAACGAGATAATTGAGGAAGAAGTGTACATTGAACTACCAAAAGGTTTTGAGACCTTTGACAGAGATTTTCATGTGTGCAGACTCAAGAGAGAACTGTATGGGTTGAAGCAAGCACCTTGTGCTTGGTACACTTGGATAGACAGTTATTTCACTGGACTGGGCTTCACCAAAAGTGAAGCAGATGCAAACCTATACCAAATTGTGGTGGAGGGTAAGCTTTTAATCATTGTGCTTTATGTAGATGATTTAATACTAACTGGTGATGAGTAGTTGATACACTCATGAAAGGATGACCTTGCAAAGGAGTTCAAGATGAAGGATTTGGGCCTTCTTCATTATTTCTTTGGATTGGAAATATGGCAGCAAGATGGTGAACTTTTTTTGTCTCAAGGAAAGTATGCAAGGGAGATACTAGGAAAGTTTCAAATGGAGGGCTGCAAACCCATGGATACTCCTCTTCCAGGACACTGGAGGAAAGAGGATGCCACTTCTGGAGAGGTAGTGGATGCTACTGTCTATCGAAAGTTAGTGGATTCACTAATGTATTTAGTGAACACGATACTGAACATTTGCTATGCGGTTAACCAGCTAAGTCAAGCAATGGTTGAGCCTATAAAACACTTTTGGAAGGCAGGTAAGCATGTCCTGAGATATATGAAGGGCACATCTGAGTAT
>JZKD02S0994487.1:20702-32804 GCA_000966675.3 Picea glauca
ATGTGTTAGAGACCCTGAAAAAACACCAGTTGTTGGCTAATCTCAAGAAATGTGAGTTTTCTCAACAGTCTTTGGTGTATTTGAGGCATGTGATCATTCGAGGCAAGATCAAGATGGATGCCATCATGAAATAGTGAAGTCCTACAAATGTCACTAAAGTTAGGAATTTTGTTGGGGTAGCACAATACTTGTGTAAGTTCACGGGTTCATTTTTCGGCGGTAGCTGCACTGCCCCACAACATAAAAACAAGTAGTAGGAATTTCCAGTGGGGGAATAATCAGTTTTTGTAGGGTAAATGAACCCTGTAGGAGTTACCTCCCTTAGGCTCTTCCTAGACCTAAGACAAAATAGAGATGTAAGCAACATATTTTCCTAGATCTAACTTATACATGATAAGAATCTATGAGTTGATGAAATAAAAAGGTTTACCTGGTGATCTGAATGTTGTCCTTGCACACTCCTTAGCTGTTATCTCTCTTGAATATTCCCTTCTCTCTTACCAACATGGATTTTCACACATAGGGACACAAAGAAACCTTTCACAAGATTAAAAAAATCATGTATAAATGGATAATAGATATAGTGACATAACATAAGAATATCAATTCCTTACAAAGATTATAACAATTACATACAATCAAGTAAGAAGGAAATTCTTGTACATATTTTGTTAATGGACAAATGGTTTACGACTTACAATCAAGGAAGTTGATGTAGTCCTTTCCAAAGTTCCTTGCCCAAGCTATGTAATCAAACCACTAGTATAAGTTTTCTTTGTCCTTTCTCCTCCCTTTTCCCACGATAAACCCTCAATATATAATATAATAGAGATAATATCAAAGGTTAATCTAGATAGGATCTAGATTCCCAAGATAACAAACTTCTCAAGGTCGAACCACGAAAAATATAAGGTTTAATATCATCTCATGGAAACAAATCCTAAATAGGGAGTAACAGACCCGGTCACACACTACAGGCTTGTAGGGAGCAGACGGTCACCCTTTGAAAGAGGATAAGGAGTGGCCACCACTTTTTGGTCACAAGTTCTAAAGGGAGAACTAGCGACCAAGAAAAAGGGACTGCAAACTGAGGGGAAAAGTGGTATAATTTAATGTTTCAGATTGTTAACCTCTAGATGATGCCCATCAAGTGATTAGGTGGTAAATAAATATATAACAGCTCTACAATACTTCGAGTGTTGACATGGCACATTTTTCTTGGGAGAGATCTTCCACTATGTTATAATGTTGAGTTGTTCGGGCATTCAGATTATGGATAGTATTTTGAAGTACCTCTTTTGGAGGGTGGATTGCAGGTTCAAAATCTGGTTTCTCTAAAGTGAGAGGTTCATTGGGTGGTGTAGTCGATGGAGGATCCTTAGATGAAGGTTCCCCTTCTTGGGAGTCATAGTTATTTTATCGGATGTATAGTGCCACCGTAGATAGATCTCGCCCAAGCACCATGTGCCATGTCAACAATNGATGTAAGCAACATATTTTCCTAGATCTAACTTATACATGATAAGAATCTATGAGTTGATGGAATAAAAAGGTTTACCTGGTGATCTGAATGTTGTCCTTGCACACTCCTTAGCTATTATCTCTCTTGAATATTCCCTTCTCTCTTACCAACATGGATTTGCACACATAGGGACACAAAGAAACCTTTCACAAGATTAAACAAATCATGTATAAATGGATAATAGATCTAGTGACATAATATAAGAATATCAATTCCTTACAAAGATTATAACAATTACATACAATCAAGTAAGAAGGAAAATCTTGTACATATTTTGTTAATGGACAAATGGTTTACGACTTACAATCAAGGAAGTTGATGTAGTCCTTTCCMAAGTTCCTTGCCCAAGYTATGTAATCAAACCACTAGTATAAGTTTTCTTTGTCCTTTCTCCTCCCTTTTCCCACGATAAACCCTCAATATATAATATAATAGAGATAATATCAAAGGTTAATCTAGATAGGATCTAGATTCCCAAGATAACAAACTTCTCAAGGTCGAACCACGAAAAATATAAGGTTTAATATCATTTCATGGAAACAAATCCTAAATAGGGAGTAACAGACCCAGTCACACACTACATGCTTGTAGGGACCAGACGATCACCCTTTGAAAGAGGATAAGGAGTGGCCACCACTTTTTGGTCACAAGTTCTAAAGGGATAACTAGCGACCAAGAAAAAGGGACTGCAAACTGAGGGGAAAAGTGGTATAATTTAATGTTTCAGATTGTTAACCTCTAGATGATGCCCATCAAGTGATTAGGTAGTAAATAAATATATAACAACTCTACAATACTTCGAGTGTTGACATGGCACATTTTTCTTGGGAGAGATCTTCCACTATGTTATAATGTTGAGTTGTTTGGGCATTCAAATTATGGATAGTATTTTGAAGTACCTCTTTTGGAGGGTGGATTGCAGGTTCAAAATCTAGTTTCTCTAAAGTGAGAGGTTCATTGGGTGGTGTAGCCGATGGAGGATCCTTAGATGAAGGTTCCCCTTCTTGGGAGTCATAGTTCTTTTATCGGATGTATAGTGCCACCGTAGATAGATCTCGCCCAAGCACCATGTGCCATGTCAACAATTGAAGTATTGCAGAGTTGTTATACATTTATGTTCCACCTAATCACTTGATGGGAATCATCTATAGGTTAGCAGTCCGAAACATTAAATTATACTAATTTTCCCCTGAGTTTCCAATCCCTTTTTTCCTGATCGTTGGTTTTCCCTTTACAACCCGTGACAAAAAAGTGTTTGTTGTTCCTTTCCCTCTTTAAAAGGGTAATCGGTCGCTCCCTGTAAGCATGTAGATCATGACCGGGTATATTACTCCCTATTTATGATTTGTTTCCATGAGATGAGATTAAACCTCATATTTTTCGTGGTTCGGAGGATTTTGATGAGTTGAAAAGAAATATTAGTCNTTCATTTCTTGCATTCCAACATACCATTTATATGGGATTATCATGCTCAACAATCCTTATATGCATTAAAGTTAGTTCTTACATCTACACCTTTAATAATCCCTCTTGACTTTCACAAGGATTATATCCTTTATGTCTCTGTGTTTCCATTGGTCATAGTTGGTGCATTGGTCCAAGAAGGGGAGGATTTTTGTGATAATGTCATATACTACATTAGAAATAACTTATTAGGACCATTGTTATCCTACAATCATGATGAAAATTTATCCTTTTACATTTGTTTTTCCATACAAAAGTTGTGTCATTATATCTTATGTCATCCATGGTTTATAGGTAGATCCCTCCCTCCATTTGTCCATTGAGATTTTACTTGACACCATCACATTAAAACATAGACTTATTGGATTGGATAAGGTGGATGAATATTGTCACATTTCTCGACAAAATAATGAAGCTGCAAAAGAATTATCTAAAGGCCAATATGATTGTTGTGTCTACTCTCACTCATTTCGTGAATGTGATCTATCCCTCATCTATGACCAAGCCCGTGGTGCGCTAGGTTTTGGGAAGTTTTAATCCTTATGGTATGGCACTTATGTTGTCAAAGTTTGTTTGGGAAAGGGGCATATTTTCTTGTGGGTACTGATGGAAAACTATTCAAAAATCCATGCAATGAGATCTATTTGAAGAGATTCTATGCTTAATTGGAAGATCTATGCATGGTAATTTAAATATAGTTTGAATTTCTTGTTGAATTTTTCATCATTGACTCCACTTCTCATTGTTTTATTTCTTATTATTTAGATGACTCATGTACCGCATTGCCATATCAGGTACAATGATGATGCTAGTTTTCATACTTTGAATCTTTCCTCAACAGATTGGGCCATTTATTACCTTCACATGCATTGCTTCATTTCAATGGTGTTTGCATTAGATATTACACCAATAACCATGCTAAATATGATATTGTACATTGGGTTACTTACCAACACCATCCAATTACACATCATTATGTGTAACATATGGGCCCATCCAAAATAGGTACCCTGCAAAGCCCTCTCTACTATCCACATCTACCAACCTGAAATTTGGTGAGATCCATATGAGCCCATAATATGCATCGCCAGGGCCATTATCACATGAGGCTCAAACATTTAGATGTCACTGATCTTGATATCCCCATCCCTCTATCTCAATCTAGGTCTACAGTGATACTCTATAAAATCATCGAATGTGCTACCTCTACTAAGGGTTAGTTGTGTGNATGTCATATACTACATTAGAAATAACTTATTAGGACCATTGTTATCCTACAATCATGATGAAAATTTATCCTTTTACATTTGTTTTTCCATACAAAAGTTGTGTCATTATATCTTGTGTCATCCATGGTTTATAGGTAGATCCCTCCCTCCATTTGTCCATTGAGATTTTACTTGACACCATCACATTAGAACATAGACTTATTGGATTGGATAAGGTGGATGAATATCGTCACATTTCCTGACAAAACAATGAAGTTGCAAAAGAATTATCTAAAGGCCAATATGATTGTTGTGTCTACTCTCACTCATTTCATGAATGTGATCTATCCCTCATCTATGACCAATCCCATGGTGCGCTAGGTTTTGGGAAGTTTTAATAATTTTGGTAGGGAACTTATGTTGTCAAAGGTTGTTTGGTAAAGGGGCATATTTTCTTGTGGGTACTGATGGAAAACTCTTCAAAAATCCATGCAATGAGATCTATTTGAAGAGATTCTACGCTTAATTGGAAGATCTATGCATGGTAATTTAAATATAGTTTGCATTTCTTGTTGAATTTTTCATCATTGACTCCACTTCTCATTGTTTTATTTCTTATTATTTAGATGACTCATGTACCGCATTGCCATATCAGGTACAATGATGATGCTAGTTTTCATACTTTGAATCTTTCCTCAATAGATTGGGCCATTTATTACCTTCACATGCATTGCTTCATTTCAATGGTGTTTGCATTGGATATTACACCAATAACCATGATAAATATGATATTGTACATTGGGTTACTTACCAACACCATCCAATTACACATCATTATGTGTAACATATGGGCCCATCCAAAATAGGTACCCTGCAAAGACCTCTCTACTATCCACATCTACCAACCTGAAATTTGGTGAGATCCATATGAGCCCATAATATGAATCGCCAAGGCCATTATCACATGAGGATGAAACATTTAGATGTCACTGATCTTGATATCCCCATCCCTCTATCTCAATCTAGGTCTACAGTGATACTCTATAAAATCATCGAATGTGCTACCTCTACTAAGGGTTAGTTGTGTGCCTCTAACTATCCCAACTATCAATAGCATACTCATGAAGCAAATGTCAAAMTATTTCAACTCTATCYASTACRCTTGAACTCATTAAGGTCCCAATACTTTATAATCCATCTTAGGAGGCTKSCACCCAYGTGCATCAAAGGGTTCTCAARGAACTTGAGTAATCCATGTTGGGATAGCTACATCCTCACGATGGTTTCTCTAGCCATCTCATCACAAATACCAAATTTTTCTCTCTCTGAACCTGATACCCTTATCTTGATTTACAACATACAAAGTCATTACTTTGTGTAATGTTAGTTTTGAGCCCTTTTCCCTTAATTTTACTTATGGAGGTTTTATATTTTCTATCATGTGTGTCGTATAGTTTTTATCCAAAAAACTACATGTTGTGTGTATATGTTCACTTGAAAGTTTCACAACTAAGGAATGACATTGATATCCTCTCCCTTCTGTGTAGGGAATGGTTGTTTAGGGAATTTTTTCACACGACACAAAACAAATTCCTCGATAGTCATGCAACTCAACAAAACCTTCATAGAACTTTGTATTCTCTAGTAAAACATTGATATACAAAAACAAGCCAAAAAATTAAAGAGGAAGTTGAAATCTCTAACCTAGCAATCGTATAATTGAAAACGAACAAATAGTTTTCCTCAAGTGAGCTCTTGAAGATCTAGGGTTTTTTAGTCAACTCAAAATTAGGATTCTACAAATGAATTCTATATTTTGNACCCATGTGCATCAAAGGTTTCTCAAGGAACTTGAGTAATCCATGTTGGGATAGCTACATCCTCACGATGGTTTCTCTAGCCATCTCATCACAAATACCAAAAAAAATTCTCTCTTAACCTGATACCCTTATCTTGATTTACAACATACAAAGTCATTACTTTGTGTAATGTTAGTTTTGAGCCCTTTTCCCTTAATTTTACTTATGTAGTTTTTATCTTTTCTATCATGTGTGTCGTATAGTTTTTATCCAAAAAACTACATGTTGTGTGTATCTGTTCACTTGAAAGTTTCACAACTAAGAAATGACATTGATATCCTCTCCCTTCTGTGTAGGGAATGGTTGTTTAGGGAATTTTTCCACTCGACACAAAAAAAATTCCTCGATAGTCATGCAACTCAACAAAACCTTCATAGAAATTTGTATTCTCTAGTAAAACATTGATATACAAAAACAAGCCAAAATATTAAAGAGGAAGTTGAAATACCTAACCTAGCAGTCGTAGAATTGAAAACGAACAAATAGTTTTCCTCAAGTGAGCTCTTGAAGATCTAGGGTTTTTTAGTCAACTCAAAATTGGGATTCTACAAATGAATTCTATATTTTGTGTTGATCCACCCCATTTTGTCATGATGAAGACATTTTAGAGGTGTTATTTGCAATACTAGCATGCCAAGCAACCAAAATCTTGGGCTATGCTTACCAATTCTAGTACTAAGAAGGACTTGGGAGAGCATCTCCATGGACTTTGTTGGAGGTTTTCATTTTTATCACAGATGCCATGAATACTTGTTTGTTATAGTAGATCACTTTAGCAATATGCATGTGCTCATTCCATGTAAGAAAATAATCTTTGGATAAGAGGAAATTGAATTATTCTTCAACCATGTTTGGGTAAATTTTGGATTACTAAGATCCATCATATTTGATTGACATGGTGGGATCCTGAGCAGATTCTAGATAGCACTTTGGGAGAGAATGTATGACAAGATGAGGTATTTCACTACGTTCCACCCTCAGACTAATGGAAAAAAGAGGTTAACAATCGGGCATTGTACAATTGTTGATAGGTGACAATAGAAAACATCCAAAGATGCCAGATGAGCAGTTGTTTTAAATTCAACACTCCTACAATAGAGAACTCCATTCTTACACCAATAAATCTCCTTTCAAGACCTACTTTTGTTACTTACCTCCTTCACCATTTGGCATTCTATATAGACAATAGAAGGACAAAAAAACACTATAAGGAGATGAAAAGAAGGAAAACATATATGTGGACAAGATCATATAGATACANTGTCATGATGAAGACATTTTAGAGGTGTTATTTGCAACACTAGCATGCCAAGCAACCAAAATCTTGGGCTATGCTTACCACTTCTAGTACTAAGAAGGACTTGGGAGAGCATCTCTATGGACTTTGTTGGAGGTTTTCATATTTCTCACAGATGCCATGAATACTTGTTTGTTATAGTAGATAACTTTAGCAATATGCATGTGCTCATTCCATGTAAGAAAATAATCTTTGGATAAGAGGAAATTGAATTATTCTTCAACCATGTTTGGATAAATTTTGGATTACCAAGATCCATCATATTTGATTGAGATGGTGGGATCCTAAGTAGATTCTAGATAGCACTTTGGGAGAGAATGTATAACAAGATGAGGTATTTCACTACATTCCACTCTCAGACTAATGGACAAAAGAGGTTAACAATCGGGCATTGGTACAGTTGTTGATAGGTGACAATAGAAAACATCCAAAGATGCCAGATGAGCAGTTGTTTTAAATTCAACACTCCCACAATAGAGAACTCCATTCTTACACCAATAAATCTCCTTTCAAGACCTACTTTGGTTACTTACCTCCTTCACCATTTGGCATTGTATATAGACAATAGAAGGACAAAAAAACACTATAAGGAGATGAAAAGAAGGAAAACATATATGTGGACAAGATCATATAGATACATCTAAAGGTACAAGAGAAACTTAAGAATAGNGAGCCCTTTTCCCTTAATTTTACTTATGTAGTTTTTATCTTTTCTATCATGTGTGTCGTATAGTTTTTATCCAAAAAACTACATGTTGTGTGTATCTGTTCACTTGAAAGTTTCATAACTAAGGAATGATATTGATATCCTCTCCCTTCTGTGTAGGGAATGGTTGTTTAGGGAATTTTTCCACTCGACACAAAAAAAATTCCTCGATAGTCATGCAACTCAACAAAACCTTCATAGAACTTTGTATTCTCTAGTAAAACATTGATATACAAAAACAAGCCAAAATATTAAAGAGGAAGTTGAAATCTCTAACCTAGCAGTCGTAGAATTGAAAACGAACAAATAGTTTTCCTCAAGTGAGCTCTTGAAGATCTAGTGTTTTTTAGTCAACTCAAAATTAGGATTCTACAAATGAATTCTATATTTTGTGTTGATCCACCCCATTTTGTCATGATGAAGACATTTTAGAGGTGTTATTTGCAACACTAGCATGCCAAGCAACCAAAATCTTGGGCTATGCTTACCACTTCTAGTACTAAGAAGGACTTGGGAGAGCATCTCCATGGACTTTGTTGGAGGTTTTCATTTTTCTCACAGATGCCATGAATACTTATTTGTTATAGTAGATCACTTTAGCAATATGCATGTGCTCATTCCATGTAAGAAAATAATCTTTGGATAAGAGGAAATTGAATTATTCTTCAACCATGTTTGGGTAAATTTTGGATTGCCAAGATCCATCATATTTGATTGAGATGGTGGGATCCTGAGCAGATTCTATAAAGCACTTTGGGAGAGAATGTATGACAAGATGAGGTATTTCACTACGTTCCACCCTTAGACTAATGGAAAAAAGAGGTTAACAATCGGGCATTGGTACAATTGTTGATAGGTGACAATAGAAAACATCCAAAGATGCCAGATGAGCAATTGTTTTAAATTCAACACTCCTACAATAGAGAACTCCATTCTTACACCAATAAATCTCCTTTCAAGACCTACTTTGGTTACTTACCTCCTTCACCATTTGGCATTCTATATAGACAATAGAAGGACAAAAAAACACTATAAGGAGATGAAAAGAAGGAAAACATATATGTGGACAAGATCATATAGATACATCTAAAGGTACAAGAGAAACTTAAGAATAGCTAGCAGTAGTATAAAGATAGAGATGACCATCATAGAGAGGATCATATGCTTCATGTTCGAGAGAAGGTGTGGATTTACCTCTATAATGAGTGATAGAAAGGAGAAATGAAGAAATTGAAGCCCCTAAGATACATACTATTCGACATAGTTGAGCAAGTGAACGAGAATTCCATTGGATTGATACTTCCTCCGTATATGTATATTAGTTCAATGGTGAATGTGGAGTACTTGAAGTTGTTGGACACTCCATTTTGTATGAAGAAGAGGACCATCATGTTCTTCCTATTGTCGAATACTTTGCACCGCATGCCCAAGAAGATTTGAAGGAATATAAAGTTTTGCAACACAAGGAAGAGGTAACTCATAGAGGATGACAAGATATCTAGTAGATTGGTCTCAAAGGATAGACTCTAAGGNCATATAGATACATCTAAAGGTACAAGAGAAACTTAAGAATAGCTAGCAGTAGTATAAAGATAGAGATGACCATCATAGAGAGGATCATAAGCTTCATGTTCGAGAGAAGGTGTGGCTTTACCTCTATAATGAGTGATCGAAAGGAGAAATGAAGAAATTGAAGCCCCTAAGATACATACTATTTGACATAGTTGAGCAAGTGAATGAGAATTCCATTGGACTGATACTTCCTCCTTATATGTATATTAGTTCAATGGTGAATGTGGAGTACTTGAAGTTGTTGGACACTCCATTTTGTATGAAGAAGAGGACCATCATGTTCTTCCTATTGTCGAATACTTTGTACCGCATGCCCAAGAAGATTTGAAGGAATATAAAGTTTTGCAACACAAGAAAGAGGTAACTCATAGAGGATGACAAAATATCTAGTAGATTGGTCTCAAAGGATAGACTCTAAGGAAGGAAAAATGGTATGAGAGGAACTGGATTTCAAGTAATTTCCCTTACCTATCCTTGGAATATTTTGGGGACTAAAAGGCTCCCAATCAGAAGGTGTGATTTGAATCGGATTTGCATAAAGACAGTTGGCTATCTACACAAGTTGTATGATGACAGGTATAAGAAAGGTTTGAGCCTACAGATGAAGAAGGAGACTGGGTTTTTTGTGTGAAAGGCCCCATGCCATCACAATTGGTGTCCACCCTTGCATTAATATCTAATCATAAGGATAGCATATGAATGTAAAGTTGGAAGGAACTTTTTTTTTTTAAATATACATGATGTGTTTAAAAAATAAAAGATGAGACTTCTCCTCAAATGTAATAAAAGAAATGACAAGAGATGACCAATGAGCTTGGGGATGTTGGAGGGTTGGGGATACCTAACCTTCTAGCAATCCCCTAGCTAAGACAACCTCTTTTATACCAATTCCCCACAAAGGAAGAGGGGGTATTTGGTTGAGAGTGAAGGAAATGCTTCNACGTTTGCAGACTTACAATAGCTAGAGGATGTAGACCACCCATCTATTACCTCACAAAGATCAAGGTTAAATAACTTTTATGCATAAGTTACTAAGTTAAGCATGAATTTTTTTTCCCTTCACATGCTCTCTCACCTTGGGAAAATTTCACCTTTGTTGGGTGTTCCCTTTGTTTTTGGGCATCCATTTGAGTGTTGGGGAAAATTACTTTGTTTTTGGGCATCCATTTGTTTGTTGGGGGAAATTCCTTTGTTGTTGGGCATCCATTTGTTTGCTGGAGAAAATTATATCGTTGATGGGAACTTCAATTAATTGTTGGTTTGTTTCCCTTATTGTTGGGTTCACCTCTCATGAAGATATCTTTCCCACTCATCTTACTGAGAGTTTAAGGTGCACCATTTATTGTTTAACTTGCACACACCCTCACTCCACCAACTGGGCACATCATTCTTTGGGTATTTGTTGTTTAACTGCATGCTACCTCACACTAGCAGTTGGGTGCTCTATCCATTTCTCACTTGTTTCTCAATGTGCCTCCACCAAAACCCTAACATGTTAGTCTGAGCAAGAACCCTAGTCAAGAAATAATCCACACACATTTATCTTGTTGTTTAAATGTTTGAGTGTGAGCTCTATCTAGAAGAGAGACCCCATGCACCTATTGTTCATTGTTCAAGTGTAGCATGTGGACCTGAGCTCGTGGAGAAACCCATTCTATGTTTCACCTATTGGTTGATGTGAACAAAAAAACACTAACCCTAATTCTATGAGTGTCTATCTCATGGTGTAACCACTCAATCTCTCACATTGTAAATTTGTTACCGGGGCACTCCAAGGGGAATCTACCTTGGGCCTGTTGCGTTACTTTTTCCTCATCCCCACTTACTCTGAGTCTGACCATAGGTTGGGCATCCTCCAAGAGCACTAACATATTGTCTATTACCCACACGTTTCACTTCCCATTTTAACGTGAAACCATTTTCCAACAAAATGGTAATGCTACTATGCAGGAGAGATGACCATATGGAACATAAATGGTGTGATAGAAAAAGAATTATATAATGAGTTAACTGATGTGACAGAGAAGAGTTTGATAATGATTTAACCAAATAATAATGAGTGTGGACTGGGTAGACTGGGCTAGTAATGGTTAGCTACGCCAAATGAAGCATTGATTAGTGAAATATTAACATATTTTGATTTTGGGCTTTCTACAATATATTTCCTTCATTAAAGGATTTTAATGGTTACAAGAGTTACCTCTTGGTCTAGCTCAGGTATAGAAACAAGAATTATTTGGACTCTAGGGTTTTCTAAATGTCATTTCCTTCCTATCTATTGTACATGGACATGTGAAGGCTACATTGAGTGAGGAATTTCTCATTAGGAGAAGAAGAATTTTATTTGTGCAAGGAAAACGACTGTGGCTTGGTAGCCTCCGACAGACCGAGAACCATATGCAAAGCCAAAGACATAATTGAGGTAGAGAAAAATAATAATTCTGCACATGTATCCATTGGTGAAGCGAGTGGGT
>JZKD02S0994487.1:32814-48924 GCA_000966675.3 Picea glauca
TAGGATATAAATGTGAAAGAGTTGTCAAGCTAAGCTCCTTGTTAACTCAAGTGAGTAACTTATGGCAAAGTAGTATTATTTCACATGTATGCATGGGAAGGAACTGCAGAAGTCAATCAAATTGTATGACTTATTAATGATGACACCTAGGATATAAATGTGAAAGAGTTGTCAAGCTAAGCTCCTTGTTAACTCAAGTGAGTAACTTATGGCAAAGTAGTATTATTTCACAGGTATGCATGGGAAGGAACTGTAGAAGTCAATCAAATTGTATGACTTATTAATGATGACATCTAGGATATAAATGCGAGGAACATTTTTGCCGGTATTTGTGTTTTGGTAGCTCATGTTTTTAGAGTCCATGGATGGTATATTTTATTGAAATTATTTTGGAGGTGATGATTAATTTATTGGGTAAGATATCAAGAAATTGTTGTCAAAGTGGAGTTGTTGGGTTGTGACAACACACCCTTTGCCATTACATTCGTTTGGAAGTGAGGAGCTTCTTCAAATTGGTGTAAACCATTTCTCCATGAACTGAGCAATAAAGATATCATTTCACCCTTATTCGACTTTGTTCTCATTTGTTGTGTGTTTCATTCTTTTCTATGTTCATTACTTTTGTCTTGCAGGAGTAGAGTCCAACAACAACAATAAAAAAATGGGACATGGTGATTATCTTCACTGAATGTCTAAATTCTCTCTTTAGAATCTCCCAGAGTAGGCCATGAGGTCATGTGCTTCCTCCTAATTGTTTGGATTAAGACAAGCCCTCTTGTCTTACCTTTTAAACATGGCTTGTTTTACCTTGAGGCTTCAATATCCTATGCTACCAATACTAAAAAAAAATACATAAAAACTCTCAAACCCAAACATAAAATCTTCATTTCACCTAGATAAACAAGAAAAGTCAATTCTATTATTTCTATTTGACAATAACAAAACACTTCAATTTGAGTATTCTTTCCCCATATGTTGGTATTTTATATAGCATATGGATGGCCTATGGATGTCAGATTGTAAGCTATTCAGGTTTTAGGCTTCAATGCTCACAATGGTAGATTGTGATTTGCATGATGTGACTCTCAACCTTTAGGCTTCAATGTGGATGGTGTAGGATTGCAATTTGTATGATGAATTGCAACAAAGAAGGAATTTCTCTAGGAGACAGAAAAACCCACTATGAGAATAATCTATGCATATATCATAGTGGGTGCCATCTATGTTTATCAGAGTTATAGTTTCTTATTTGGGATCTCTAAGTAGTGAACATATATAGCTTTAATATATATATATATATATATATATATATATATATATAGGTAAATTTGTATCAAGTCAATTTGACAAGTTCAAAAATTAATGTGCCAATAGATTTTTAAAATGTTGAAATATGACATTTAATAACACCTATTAAAATTGTCACAGATTTGCTATAAATCTTAACGTCAAACTCACAATTTTAATAAATTATCTATGTAATTGTTGAGGTGCTAATTTTTTTTTATTAAGTATCAAATATTTCTAAAACTAAAAAAAAAACTAGAAATCCAATTTCAAACCTGGTCAAAGCATAATAATATTGAAGTAACTTAATAAATGGATATTCACCTTTTTTTTTAGAAATTTTATTTATTTATTTTTATTTAATAAAAAATTATTTTGATTTATTTAATATATTTTTTACAAATTTATAACTTTTAAAAATAATAATATATTATGAAGAGATTAAAAAATTAACTTATCTAATTATCTTTTAATTTTTTCATTAATATGATCCAATATTTTATCTAAATTTATCAAAATGAAAAATATTAGTAAATCATATAATATAGTTACTAGATAAACTTACGATAAGTACATATCCTAACAACTTCCTATCACCTCTCCTAACAACTTGACCCATTTACAATAATCCATAAATCCCATAAAAATGAGAACATTTTGTTTGTCAACTTGGCCCATTTATAATAATCCATAAATCCCATAAGAATGAGAACATTTTGTTGGTTAATAGCTCTATTTTCCAAGGGTAAGTTCTATATAAGTAGGCCTGCTCAAATGATCAAGTAGATGATACCTTCTCCACTTCCCTTATCACTATGATACTTATCCGAAAAATAGAGGATTACTCTATATTTTTTTAAATGAAAATTAGGTTGTAAAATCATTTGTGTGTGTTTCCACGTAGCCGTATGAAGGGGATATTCTAAAGTAAGTAACATTGATCGTTGTTATATTTCAAGGCATGAGTGTTAAAAATATATGGTGAGATGAGTAATATTGGAGAAAAATAATTAATATTATTGTGCCTCCTTTTGTCTTTTGTGGTGGTATATAACATTTCATATCAAAT
Source organism: Picea glauca (assembly GCA_000966675.3). Taxonomy (NCBI): domain Eukaryota; kingdom Viridiplantae; phylum Streptophyta; class Pinopsida; order Pinales; family Pinaceae; genus Picea; species Picea glauca. Next base: position 35,171 of record JZKD02S0994487.1, read on the forward strand.
AATTAATATTATTATGGTTTTTTGAGGTGGTATATAGTATTCGATATGTTATTGATATGTTTATTAATTGGAGTTTGACCAAAAAAATTGAGCTTTTCACAATATTTTTTTTTTTTGAATTATTTTAAAACATTTTTCTGAAATGTAATTCTTTCTTCATATGAACCTGTTATTGTGGTAGTAGCGGCGGAATGATGCAGTGAAATAAATGTAGGTAACTTACAATCTTTCGATGTACCTTTTCGCTGAGTTGGGAATATGGGTGCTCTATAAACCAATTCTCATTGCCATCCTTCCTTCCACACTAGACAGTTAGACCTACCCTGCCAACACCTCAACAAATATCGGGCATTAATGATAGGGAGAGCGTCTGTTAGATCCAACTGAAAAATGAGTAGAGCAGAAAACGCATTCGAAAGTTTGGCATGCACATAATGAGGCACCCAATTTGGCCCACATGCGACCAAAATGCTTGCACAAAAACACATTGTTGGACAACACTTACATATGCTCTGGAAATGAAATATACATTATAAGGGCATTCATGCCAGCATAGACTCGAACCACTATGGAGACAATTCAAACCAGATTGATCCATCTCTAGTTGAATGTTCTTAATCCATGGCCATTCTAATATTTGTACTTTCACTCACATAATATTCCTACTCTTAGATCAACAACCTCAAATTTTGGCATTCAATTCTTGCATAGCTGCAGGTATATGATACTATGCAACTTTGTTAAAATTAATATAAAGTAAATTAAAGAGTTAGAAGAAAAGTTAAATAATATTTTGGTTCTAAATAGTTTGAAAGGTAAATTGATATTAAATCCATCAAAGATGAAATAAATAAGGTTATAAAGTTAAAACCATGAGTGTAACAAAATAGCCTTGTACCTCATAATTTTTTGTTTAAAATACAAGAAAGATGAGGACACCCTAGCACTAGTCAAGGAAGAATACAAAATAAATTACAAATTGAAACAAATTGTCTCATAGAAGAAAAGAAGTTGGGCAAAATAATTTAGCATAAAGACAAATTAATTTATTTTGCATATGGGGCATTGGTGAATACACTGTTAAGTTGTGATACAAAGGAAAAATTGAAGAAGATTGGACTGGAGACAAAATATGGTGGTGGAGGTCTCTTTGGAAACTAACTTGTCCTTTGAAAACTAGAACTCTTGAGTCTTCTTTAGTTGGCTTTATCAAGTAGATTAATTACTTGGGATAATGGACATAAGAGAGTTTGGGTGGGCCCAAATAGATGTGTAACATACCCAACCTCCAAGATAAGTTTCGTCACTATAAAAATGACTTAGCTTGCTAACACAAAAACTTAAAAACACCCCATGCTTATAAAATAAACCAAGAGGCAGCAGGCCCATAATTTAACATCCATCTAACATTATATGTAAAACTCATTCAAAACCTGTTCTTCAATCCCAACAATTGTATTCCTTCTGATTACCTAGGAATTTTACTACTCAATTCACAATTCTGGTTTCATATCTGGATTGTCCTATCCAAGAGCTTTCAATGGCTTCTTTCTTTCTCAATTTTGAGCTCTGAGCATAAAGTTATAGTCAATTGAATATTGTTAATTCCCTCTTTTGTGCACCTTTCATATGGTGCAATTAATTCCAGACACCCACTCCTTTGGAATTTTGACACAAGCCAAATTGGGTTTCTTCATTCCTACATTTTGAGAAATCTGTTCATTTTTTACCTTCATCCGGGCTCCAGACTACTAGTTACAATCTGTTGAAGTTTTTGACTATTTCCCCCCTTTTAGCACTGAATGCTATAGGAATCTTCTCTTCCATACCACACAATTTTGGGTACCCATATTCAAATTCCAAATCTGTAGATATCTTCTATGGTCCATGAGATTTCCATAGACTACTCATGTGCCCCAAACTGACTTCTAAGCAAGGAGTTATGCCCTCTGAAAGTAATCTAGTAGCCAAATTATACCTTGCACTATTTAGGCTATAACTTCCTCATACAAGCTCTGTTTTTCTCCTGGGATAACTCGTTGAAAATATCTCACTGAGATCTTTCATTTAAGAATAAAAAATAGTATATTATACATTTGGTACTTATAATTTCATGAAATTTGAACTCTTGAAAATGTTGTTTAGGGCCTCAAAATGCCCCTACAAGATTATGACCTTCAAAACCCTGATAATTTTTTGAAAAACAATTATTGGGTTCTACTGACATGGTTGTTAATGTGGCATTTTTGGTCCACATGTCACCCTCTTGTCCACCCTATCCCTGGCCCATCATCCTCCTCTCTTTCCTCTTCTTCCCTTACCTTACCATTACGATGCACTTTACAAATAATAACATATTTTTATTTATGAGCTCACTTGCATCGGATACCCACCTAGCACACATCTAACCTCGGATGGGAAAAGGGTCCCACCTTATCTGCCATACCTCCACCTGACAAACTTTCATTGGCTGTGGGGATGGGTGGGTCCCATCCCACACCCTTTTCCTTCGACTTGTGGATTTGCTTGCCCCTAATCGAATGGTGGATATGATTGAGAGATCAACGACCCACATTGATTTTGCATCACTAACATTCTCAAGGGTTAACAGTCTTCTGCTATGCAATACCGCAAAATTACCCTGCTAAGTGGCATGTTGTCATTGGTTTCACATCCCCAATGATCATTTTCAAAATCGCTTGTTCACGATGTAAAACCACTTCTTGTTTTGGGTCTATACTGCCTCACCATGGGGGCCTTCCACTGTGGCATTCCATGTCACCCTCCATGTGGCCTCCACGTCATGATATGGAAAAATACCCAAATTTCCCAAAATTTCAAAATTTTAAAAAATTCCTAAATTCAAAATTTCTTTCCTCAATACCATGGAAGCTATGAAATTAAGCTTCTTATGGCCAATTTTCGCCCTGTACATGTCAATTTGATCTGCGCACCCAAAATTTGACATTCCCACGTCAAATTCTCAATGAGTTTCACTGTAGAAATTGGGGCTTTTTCACAATTTCACCCATTCTCGCCTTAATTGCGCTGCAATTTCCAAAATTAGACCAATTACCGACCCAAACATGCACATTTAGAGATTAAAATTGACAACTTTTAAAATTGGACATTGGAAATTCCCAAACTTTCCCTTGGAAACTTTTAACAAACATATTGCAGACATTCTCTACACTTTTAATATACAATTCTAACTTCTACGGTTTTTTTTTTCCATGTAGGCTTAGTGTTGAACCTGTGGCTCTGATACTAATATGTAACGTACCCATCCTCCAAGCTGAGTCCTATCACTACAAAAATGACTTAGCCTACTAAATACAAATTTAAAAATTCCCCATACATATAAAGAAAACCAAGGGGAAATATGCCCATAAAAATTACAATAAAATAATCTACTAATTTACCCATGCATATAACAACACTTATAAAAATGTGACTGCATCTAGTAAAAACACAATAAACACACACACCATTCAAATATTCACTTAGAGAGCGAAATGATCATAATAAAACAACAAAACACTTATTTGTTTATAAAACTTATCCAACTAGCTACACAGGGAGGATGAACCTCCCAGCCATAGGCAACGCTGTTCATTTTATCTGAACAATAGGTCACCCAAGCTGAGGCTATGAATCCACAAGGAGATCTAACCCTCTTGCTATCCACTCTATACACACAACAACCCCAAACCTAGGTTCCAAACTCTACCAACAATTCCAATCCACCAACTCTCTTCCCCAGAACCTGCAAAACCTGAGGAATGTACCCACTTCACTGCTCTCAGTCCATTGGGTTGTACCATTCATTCATCAAGGATTCTAGTGCACTGAGTTGGTCAAGAAATCTCTTAGTTGGGGACTCTAGAAACTCTTAGCTGCTCTAAGAGTGTTCACAACAACCTTCACAAGGCTCTTGAGCCATTTCCTCAATAGGAAAATGCACTACATGCTTACATTCTATTTTACATAACACAAACAACATTTCTAGCATAAACATAGCCCAATAATGGTTGTCTTAAAGCACATCATGGTTGGTGTTCTTCCCAACACTCAACTTGTCTCTTGTTTCCCAAAATCTACATGTAAAAACTATCTTTCTTCTTCCATACATTTTTCCTTCTTTTCCCTTGCTTGCTTGACTCTCACTCTTCCTAAGGATGATTGTACTTTAACCCTAGGCTCCCAATAACTATGGGATGTGACTCCTCACACCCACTCTCTTACATGAGTTTAATAATGGGCTTTGGGAACACTCAATGACAAATAGAAGGTTATACACAATGATAATAATTTAAGGAATGTGGGTTGGATTAATACCCATGAATATTTCTCCCTTGGACCCCTCTCTCTTGTGGAATCGTATACCCTCATTGTTTCCATCCCTCTCGTATCACAACCAACAATTACTATTGTATTAATCATTCCAATGTACTATTTACATAGTTTGGCCCTCAACCATATTAATCAATATAGGCTCTTTGTCCCAAATATACCAGCTCACCAGCCTAAATCACATTTATACAATTACATTATAATTTGTGGGGATTGAAACTGAGAATGTTACAAGTTGTACCTGATATAAGACAATGAAGAGTTGGTGAACCATTTGTTTATAATTTGACCTTTTTCTAGAACTGTTTGGGTGGAGGTCACAAAAATATTGGGAGTGAAGGATAAATGGGATAAAGAATCATTGGAGGAAAACATGTTGGATGGATAATCGATAAAAAAAAATAGTAGTCTTTAGGGCTATTCCATGCTTATTCATTTATGGAATTTGGATTGCTAAGAACAAAATGCTTTTCCAAGATTAGGATTTATCTCCAACACACCGAGCTCCCATGATTAAATTAGTTGTGGAGGGAAACAAGAGGCCTTTAAAAGTCACAAAGGTTAGGGGTTTCATGTAGCCATGCATTGACGAAAAAAAGCCTTGAGAATTTTTTTATAGAGCTTGCCAAGGAGTACTTGGTTTTTTTGGTTCTAAAGCGGTCCTATTCATTGACACTTCACAGTATTACCTTCTTAGATTAACAATTAAATTAGCAATGTGGTCCTATTCATTGACACTTCACAGTGCCACCTACCTTATTAGATTAACAATTAGTCAAGGGAATAACAATAAGGCATAGTTCTTTTCAATTTCAATTTTATTTAAGACTATTATTGAGAAAGGCATAAAACTACTTTAAATGCCAAGAGATTCCAAGGTGGTAAGTGAATGGGCTAACCATCATTACAACATAAAAATCTAGCTCTATTACCTATATTGCATCATATATAAGAGGTAAAGTCAAATTTGATTATCTCTCATTTTCACACATATTCCAAGAATTCAACTCTCAAGCTGATAAAAGATGCTTTATCACTGGATGAGGGTACTTTCACTTAATATGCCTTTAGAGGAGGCATTCCTATTAGTGTCGGAGCAAGCTCTATATTAATTATGGGTTAGTTTTGAAGATGTTTTTTTTTAATGTTTTGAAGTGCTTTTTGGGTTGATAATCTCTATAAAAAAAATTGTGTTATGAAGTGTGAAGAATTGATGTTAAAGAAAAAGGAAGACCATAATTAATTCTTAATTGTAGGTGATGAGACAGTTAGGATTTGAATAATTTCTGACAATTTTTTATTACTGGAATCCATTTTGAACTGTCCATGTATGTTTGAGGTCAAACTCCGAAATATCAATACAATGCTTTTTTTTTTCGTGAAAAAAAAAAAGAAATGTGGTTAATGTTAATTTTTTATTACAATCTAAATACATTATAGAATTTATAATCTCATCAAAAGTTAATGCAAATATTATTGTATATTTTAGGCCGAAAATGACGACATAATATATGATTAATTAAGAAATAAAACATATGTCAAGCATAGCCATTCAAATAGAAATAAATGCATATCTAGATGTTTATTGTATATTTTAGGCCGAAAATGACGACATAATATATGATTAATTAAGAAATAAAACATATGTCAAGCATAGCCATTCAAATAGAAATAAATGCATATCTAGATGTGGACGTGAATGTTGACCTACTGGTAAATCACATCATCAAAATTGGGTATAAGAGGATACGATCATGGAGTATACATATATACAAGATAATGAGTGCAATTAGAAATCTATTGAGTTTAAATATTAACCACCCACACCTCCCCCCCACACACATATATATATATATATATATATATATATATATATATATATATATATATATATTGTTTTGTAATTAGGGATTTATTAGTGGTAAAGTAGTAGTAATTAGAGGTAATTATTACTAAATTATATAAGTGATGATGTATTTAGCAATTATTTTTACTAATTTGAATTATCATTCTAAATATTATCAAATTTTAGACGATGAATCGCTGAGTATAACCAGAAGTTTGTCAAGAATTATGGTCAAATAGCGGCATCACTAACAACATTATTAAAAAAAGAGGCATTTTATTGGACTCGAGAAGCAACCAAATCTTTTGGAAAATTTAATGAGGCTATGTGTACAACTCATATCCTGGTAACCATTGAGTTAGCAAAATCCTTAATTGTGGAGTGTGATGCCTCGGGGCATGACATTGGTGCATTTTTAATGCAAGAAGAAAGGCCCATTAGCTTTAAAAGTGGCTAGCTTAAAGGAAATAACTTAATCAAAACCATTTTTGAAAAGGAAATGTTGGTCATATTACATGCAGTTAAGAAATGACACCCTTACCTAATGAGAAGACACTCAAGTTAAAACATATCATCATAGTTTGAAGTACTTCTTGGAACAATGATTATCTTCAAAAGAAAAACAAAAATGTGTTACAAGTATTCTATGTTATGACTTTGAAATAATCTACAAAAAAGGAAAACAAAATGTGATGGTAGATGCACTTTCAAGGAAAGAAGAAGACACAAATGGCTTACTATGAGCTATTTCCATTCTACAATATGATTGGGTGGAAGAAGCAAGGATAGAATGGAAGAAAGATAAGAAGGTATGAAAGATCATTCAACAACTACAAGAGGACCCAAGTGGATTAGATAAATTTGTGTGGAAGAATGATTCATTGTAGTATCAAGATCACCTATATTTATGTAAGAATTCCCAACTCAAACATAAGGTCCTTTTTGAATTGTACACTTCTCCTATAGGAGGATATTTAGGGTTCGTGAAAACTTACCACATGATCAAGAAGGATTTTTTTCTGGGAAGGTATTAGAACTGATGTTCAAAAGTCTGTAGCTAAATTTGGTTTTCCAATAGAATAAGGGAGAGACAGTCAAGACCCCAGGTCTCCTACAATCATTAGCCATGCCAAGTCAATGTTGGGAAGAGGTCTCAGTGGATTTTATTATAGGTGTACCCAAGTCTGAAGGAAAGAATGTCATCATGGTACTGGTGGATAGACTCACAAATTATGCCCATGTTTTCTCTCTTTCTCGTTCTTTTAAAGCAAGTATAGTAGTTACAACATTCATGGAAACAATTCAGAAGCTACATGGAATCCCCAAGATTATTTTCTTGTTTGGGTACTCAATTGGGTCATAGATCCTCTTATGATCCTCAATCCAATGGGAAAACTGGGATTGTGAATACATGTCTAGAAGGGTGTCTTTGTTTCTTTGCATATGATAAATAGATACAATGGATCAAGTGTTTTCCCTTGGAAGAATGGTGGTACCACACATACTTCCATACTTCATCAAAAATGTCTTCATTTGTGACACTTTATGGATGTCATCCTCTCTCTATCACGTCACCCTTGAGAGGGGAAGCAAAGTTTCAAGTAGTGGAGGACCATAGGGAGCACCAACAAAAGGTTCTCCAATCCTATTCCTATTAACCTATTTTTTGTCTCCAATCCAATTTCTTCACCAAGATGGACCTCATCAAGTGAGAATCAAAGAAGAATATGTGTGGAAGACAACGTTCGAGAAAAAACAAGGTTTGTATGAGTGGTTAGTGATGTCTTTCAGTTTATGTAATGCACTTGCAACTTTCATAAGATTGGTGAATGATGTGCTACATCCTGTTATTAATGTATTTGTAATAGTATATATTGATGACATTCTAATCTTCATTAATATGTGGCAAGAGCACCTCTCATATGTGACACGGGTACTAGAGACCTTAAAGAAAAATCACCTGATTGCAAATTTTCATAAATGTGAGTTCAAAAATATTTCCTTGATATATCTTGGACACATGGTCGGTGGAGGACCACAAGGAGCACCAACAAAAGATTCTCCAACTATTGATGGAAAACTTGGCTATAACACAAAATAGGATGAAACAAAAAGTAGATCAACATCACAGTGAAAGGGAATTTGAAGTGGGGGATTGGGTATTTTTGAGGCTACAACCATACAAACATATTTCCCTTAAGCGACAAAAGAAGGACAATAAATTAGCACCCAGGTGCTATGGACCCTATAAGGTGTTGCATAGGATTGGAAGTATGGATTACAAATTGGAGTTTCCTTCATCTTCATGTGTACATCCAATCTTCCATGTTTCTTTGTTAAATAAGGTAATCAGTGACAAGATCTTAGTTCAAAATATTTTACCAAAGATTAATGAATAAGGGAAAATCATACTAGAAGAAAAACAATGCTTGAAACAAGGATCAAGTAAATGTGAAATCAAGCAATTACTTAGTACCTCATCAAGTGGAAGAACCTAGTAGTAGAAAACTTTACATGGGAAGATGAGTTCTTCATGCATAAACATCCACAACTAATCAAGTGTTGAGGGAAACATTTGTTTGAAGGGGAGAGACATGTTAAGCCATATATATTGAGTTATTCCATTTTTATTATTAGATCAGTGTTGTCGTTATTGGCCAGTTAGACCCATTAATTGTAATCGTACTCTTTGTATCCTATATATACCAAGGAGACATAGTTTTAATGAGAATATCATCTGGTGCATTTGTTATATTGTAAAAGGATGTTTGCCCCTCAAAGATGCTTCTCATCCATTCTTATATCTAATTCTCAAGGTGTGGCATTACTTTCTATTTCTATATATTTGGGTGTTTATTTCCTAGCATCATGCCTTGTTCAAGGAAATGGTCACAACGCTTAGATTATCTTCACACTAGTATATTTCTTTAGTGTCAAAAGCATAATATTTGCTTGAACCCTTTCAAGTGTGTGTTTCATGTTACGGTTTGTTCACCTTTGGGATTCATCATCTCTAAACAAGGTACTACTATCAACCCATTAAAGGAACTTAATCCATTCTCGAGCTTCCTCCACCAAAAACTATATGCCAATTGTAGAGTATTAAAGGAAAGGAAAAAAAAATTCATTGGCTTGTTCTTGATTATGCTATGTGTGCTCATGGGTTTTTCATTTCTTGCATTCTAACATACTATTTATATGGGATTATCAAGCTCAATAATTCTTGGATGCTTTAAAGCTAGTTCTTACATGTACTCCTTTAATAATCCCTCTTGACTTTCACAAGGATTATATCCTTTATGTATTTTTGTTCCCATTGGTCATTGTTGGTGTGTTGTTCCAAGAAGGGGAGGATGTTTGTGATCACATCATCTACTACATCAGAAAGAAACTATCAGGACCATTGTTATCCTACCATCATGATGAAAATTTATCCTTAACCATTGGTTATTCCATCCAAAAGTTGTGTCATCCATGGTGTAAAGGCATTTTTACCTATTTAATGTTGGATCACTCCCTCCATTTGTCCATTGAACGTTTACTTGACACTGTCTTGTTAGAACATAGACTAATTGCATTGGACAAGGTGGATGAAGATCACTACATTTTCTTGTAAAATAATGAGGCTATAGAAGAATTCTCTAAATCCCAATATCATTGTTGTGTCCACTCTCACTCATTTTTTGTTAAAGTGATCTAGCCCTCATCTACGAACAAACCCATGGCACGCTAGGTTTTGGGAAGTTTGAATCCTTATGTTAGGGCCCTAATATTGTCAAATGTTGTTTGAGAAAGGTAGAAAATTTGTTTGTGGGTACTAATGACAAACTCCTCAAAAATATCTGCAATGTTCTCTATTTGAAGAGATTCTACCCTTGATTGCAATATCTTAGATCCATACGTGGTAATTTGAATAAAGTTTGCATTTCTTGTTGCATTTTTCATCATTGACTCCACTTGTCATTGTTTTCTTTCTTATTGTTCAGATGGATCACATACCACTTTGCCATATTAGGTACAACGATGATGTGAATTGTCATACTTTGAATCTTGCCTCAATAGCTTGGGACATTTATTCCCTTTGCATACATTGTTTCATTATAATGGTGTTTTCATCAGATCTACCACCAATAACCATGCCAAATAAGATGTTGTACATTTGGTTACTTTCCAACACCATCTTGTTACACATTCCATCACCAATGTGTTCATCTTGATTCTCAACTTCTTGTCACCCAATTGAACAATTTTTATAATGTATGTGACCCTTTCGTTCTTAGAAAATACCTGCAAGTTCAAATTTTAATTTCACAATTTTCTACTATTGCATTCATACACATCCCCAAAAGTTACAATAATTTCATAGATAACATTGCAACACAAATTTTATTTCATCACACTAATAAACATGAAAATAAACATAGTATATACATAAATGCATACATAATATTTGAAAACCTGTAAATATCAAATCATCATCCACGACATGCATTTCATATTAGATTCAATATTACACACACACACACACACATATCATCAAGAAATAAGTGTTTACATTAGAGTTAAGCTCTATCAAAAATATGATACTTGTTCATGATATTGAGTACAAAATTGGGGGCAACTATTCCATTAAGCTATGACCTATTCATCATCCACATCATCCTCATCAAATGGTGGGTCTCTAGCCCCTTTAGCAAGGTCCCTCATACCTTAATTGACCATCACTTCCCACCTCAAAATGGGGTGCCACTCAATGTCTACCCTCATAGAATGATGAAATAGAGCATCATGAAAGTTGTGCCAACCTTGCTTTGAGACACCATGAAGTAGATGATCAAATCAACCATGCAGTTCATAAAGTACATGATAGTCAACATATTGAGGGACATCCCACCATCTCAAGATAGTAGGAACCAAATCTCTATGCTCTAAGTGTATCAATCATCATTGGTTGCTTGCTAGCCTCATTGGTCCCACATTTGCACACATACACACAAAATAGGTACAATATCACATGTATCATATAATTGAGCATAATAATCTAGGTATTATTATCCTAGTATGTAAATACCAAAAAAGCACATATGCAATTACCCTTAGGTTTTCTTGCATATCCATATAGTATGGGAAGCTCATGATACTCTATTTAATCCATCCCCTCATGGAGGAAGTCCTTGAACACCCATGGTAGTTGATTCCAATGGGAAAACAACTCATCTATGAAGACATTCCCCACCTCTCCTCCACCACTGCACATCATTGTCCCGCCACATCTTCATGGTTGGGGATCTTGTGGCCCTACCACTCTAATAGATAAGTGTGGATGGATGGTTGGGAGCTTCTCAAAGTAGAAGGCACAAAGTAATGTATTAAATGCAAATCTAGTGTTGCTTTGTCTACAACCCACACTCAACTATTTCCAAATCATTATGTGTAACATATGGGCCCATCTAAAATAGGTTTCCTACAAAACCCTCTCTACTATCAGCATATACCAACCTGAAACTTGGTGAGATACCCGTGATCCCATAATTTTCACCACCATGTCCACTATTATGCAATTCTCAAACATTTTATTTCGTTGAATTGATATCCCCCATCCCTCTATCTCAATCTATGTTTATAGTGATACTCTATAAAATCATCGAATATCCTATCTCTGCCAAGGGTTAGTTGTGTGTCTCTAATTACCCCAATTATCAATATCCTATTAATGAGGTAAATGTGAGCAATGTCAACTCTATCCTCTATGCTTGAACAATGAAGACCCCCTCATCTAGGTCACATACTTTATAATCTATCTTAAGAGGCTTTCACCCACATGTTTCAAAGGGTTCTCAAGGAACTTTGGTAATCCATGATAGGCTAGCTACATCCTCACCATGGGTGATCCTACCAACTCATCAAAGATACCATCAAAGTTTCTCTCTTACAACTATACCCTTATCTTGATTTCCAACATACAATTTCATTACTTTGTGTTATGTTAGTTTTGAGCCCCTTTTCCCTAATTTTACCTATGTAGGTTTTATCTTTTTTATAGTGTGTTCCTTAAAATTGCTAGTCAAACAACTACATGTGGTGTGTATCTATTCACTTGAAAGTTTTAGAACCAAAGCATGGACTCAATATCCTCTCCCCCGTGCATAGGGCATGGTTGTTTAAGGAATTTTTGCATGCAACTCACAAAAATTCCCTTGGAGGTCTCACAACTAAATGGAATCTTCCTAGGGATTTGTATAAGAAAATAACATACTAATATACAAAATCAAACAAAAAAATTAAATATGAAGTTGACATATCTAACCTGGTATTTGTAGAATTGAAAATCGACAAATAGTTTTCCTCCAAAGAGCTCTACAATATCTAGGGATTTTTAGTCAACTAAAAACTTGTTGGTTGTGGAGCCTCATTATTTTCATGTTTCATAAGTTTTTGTTTTTAGTCGTGTTTATACCCCATGACGAATTTACACCCTGAAATATTGTACACCCCGAAATACAATACCCCATGAAAAATTTCCTTGTAAATGTATATTGTAATTTCATAGTAAATATGGACCATTCATTATAAGGTCACAGATCTGATGATAGAAGTTATGTTAGGGTTTTTTCCCTAAAAGGAAACCCTATTTTCCTAAGGGAAATGTATTTCAGCTATTCATCATTGCGAATATGGTATTCTGAGAAAGGATAATGTGGGAGAAAGAAGAGAAAGTTACAGTGGGTGTGTTGTAGGTTGTATCCCTTCATTTGTTGGATAATAAAAAGGAAGGACCTAGCACTTTCGCTGGTGGACATAGCCTTCACTGTGTGAACCACGTATATTTGTGTCTCTATTGTATTGTGTATCTTTTGTGTTTTATTTCCACATTTGATTTTTATTTTATTGCTCTACGGTCTTATTTTTCTAACAACTGGTACCAGAGAAAAAGGTAACTCGTAGGAAAAGAGGGTTCCTAGTTCGAGTGGGAGAAATGGAGGAATATGGAAAGTTTAGGGTCGAGAAATTTAATGGCTAAAACTACTAGTTATGGAAGATGTAGATGGAAGATTATTTATATCAGAAGGATCTATTCCTACCATTGGGTGGTATAGCAAAGAAGTCGACGGTTATGAAGAATGAATAATGGGAGGTTGTTGACATAAAGGCACTAGGAACGATACGATTGAGCCTGAAAACATCGATGGCTTTCAATATTTCGAAGAAAAGACAACGAAGGAGCTTATGGATGCATTGGATAAACTATATGAAAAACCATCGGTGTCTAATAAGGTATTTCTAATGAAGAAATTATTTAATATCAAGATGTCAGAAGGTGGGTCTGTTGAAGATCGTTTAAATGTATTTAATATTGTTACTAATCAACTAAGTTCTGTAAAAGTGGACTTTGATGATGAGGTCAGGGCTCTTCTAATATTGTGCTCATTGCCAGAAAGATAGAATGGCTTGGTCATGGATGTAAGTATCTTTGTCTTTGTTTCTAACACTTTAAAATTTGATGATGTTGGTGGTGTTATCCTTAGCAAGTAAATGCAATGGAAAAGAAAAAATG
>JZKD02S0994487.1:54605-66162 GCA_000966675.3 Picea glauca
CCATTCGACTTGACAAGCAAAGGGATTCAACAATAGGGATAGGTATGGGGTGTTGTCTTGAGTAGGCGAAGTAGGAGTGGGAGCAACAATAGGAGTCAGGGTAGAAGCAATCTATGATTATGGAGGAGAGTCATGCCCTCCTGCTTCCCTTCCTATGGCTGCATACCATGTCTCTCCCCTCTTCGATTTTTCCCTGATTCACGGTATGGAAGTAGCCACCTGAAACCAGAAAGAGAATGTGTGAGGAAAGTGATAGAGGTTGCTCGACGAGCTCAAGACCATCTGGATGCAGTGACACTACAGAATTAGTGAAGAGATGTTGGGTGCTGAGGGCCAGGAGCACTGCAAAAGCTCGAAGCAGAGGAGAAGGATGGCACCAAAATTCGGTAGAGGCCAAGACTTTGGAGGACAAGGGCTCAAATGAGCCTTGGTGTTCCATGAATCAGGCCTAAAACCTCCATGGCAGGACGGGTGATGGGACTGTTATTTCGTCCAGCCCATCCCCATTAAAATTCCCATGAACTGAATCGCCAAGTAATAACACCAAGCCGGTAGCGATTGAAAGTCGAGCGACGACCTGGAATTTAAATTCATGAGGTGATGGAAGAGGGAAGGTGCGCCTGTGATGGCTCCAGGTGGCATGAGACTTGGCCAGGTGTCATCCCCTCTCGATGCCCACCAGTTGATTCCATAAGCACCCCATCCGAGAGATGGTCCTTGTTGTGAGCCATATATCTGCAGGCGATCACGAAGGGGTGGGTTGGAGACGAGGTTGGAGAGCAGGAGAAGTCTCCTTCCTGCAAGTCTACCCCAAAGTTTTCCAACATATCTGCTACTTGATTAGATTATATTCGAATGTGGGAGGGAAGAATTACCAATTGAGGCTGGAGAATTGAATTAATTTTGATCATCCCATTCATGAGTCTCCATCTTGGGGATATCTTCTCCGGATATGCACCGTTTAAGAGATGAGAGAGGAGGTTTATGACTATCTACGAATCGCCTTCTACTATAAGGAGGGATAGCCCTTGTTCTTTGGTTTCTTGCAAACCTTTGAGTAGTCCCCAGATTTCCGCTGCATTGTCGGTGTTATGCCCCATATTTTGGGCAGTGATGTAGAGTATCTCTCCTTTGTTGTTGCGAATGACTGCTCCATATCCAATGGGTCCTAGATTCCCCTTGGTGGCTCTGTCAAAATTTGTTTTGTAGAAGCCTCTTTGTGGAGCCTCCCAATGGGAATGGATGGTATTAGGAATGAAACCTTGGGAGGGGACCGAAAGAGAGGGAGGGAGATTGAATTGCCAATAATTGAGGATGAGATGCTCATTCGTTGGGAAATTCAAGTCTTGATCCATCCAATGGTGCAAGTAGATTGTTTCCTCAATGTTGGAGTGGATTTTTTACCAGACTACTTGCCAATTCCAGGAGGCATATTTAAATATTTGACTATTTTGTTCCTTCCAAATTTTCCAGAGGATGAAGCCAGGAAGAAGCTGACAAATTCTGTTGAGGATGGGAGACTGGAAAGTGGACTCTCGCCATCCCTCAATGGTTTCCTGGATACCTGTATTGTTCTTGTCCAAGGTTCTCATGATGCTATCACTGTGATCCCAGATACACAAACTATAGGGGCATAGATTGAGTAGATGATTTTGTGTCTCCTCCTCTATACCACATAGATGACACCAAGATGGGCATATAAAGCCTCTTTTCCTTAGGTTGTCCCAAGTAAGAATTCTATTGTGTGTCATTATCCAAAGGAAGGTGCTAATTTTTGGCCAAATCTTCGCTCCCCAAATTTTGCCCCAAACCCCTTCTTTTAGTAGGGAGCTATGCCCTGCGCATAGGGAGTAAGCTTCCTGTATAATGTATGTTGAATGTGCTAGTGTTGGTGTGACCCCGCCTAAGGATGTCCTCCCCTTGTTGGATGAATATTTTCCTTGAGTTGAGATGATCCAGCAGTGGTTGAAGATTTATCTCACGGGGGATGTTCAGATCTTCGTGAGTGTTTTTCCACTTGCGTCAGGTGTCTCTTGAGACTTATGGAAACTAGAAGTTTACCACTTTATGGAGGCATGCATCTGTCATTAAGGGAATGAAAGAGCTCAGAGTTGGATCTATGTCCAGGGCTGGAAGTTGTTGCTAGGAATCGCTTCAGAAGAGAGAAGAAGTCCTACCCTGCAATTCCTAGAAAGAGTGATCCATTATCAATCCCTTGTTGTGCCTAGCTACATTCTAGATAAGATATCTTGGGCTTTGACCATTCCATTTGATTAGATCCTTTTTTAGTGTGGTTGGGGTGTATTGTTTCCTCCATAGGCGTGCCCAGAGGTCTTGCGTCCTTTTTAACAATCTCCACCAAATTTTTGCAATGAGAACTTTATTGAGAAGGGATGGGCCTCTGAGACCGAGTCCCCCTGTGTTCTTCAGTATGAACACTTTTTTCCAACTGACCAGAGTCATTTTGCACCCCTCTTTGGTTTCCTTCCATAGAAAGCTTCTTTGAATATTTCTTAAAGTGCTAAGGATAAAGTTTGGGGTTGCAAGCACCGAGAAGACATAGATCAGAAGGGCTTGTAGGATAGATTTGAGGAGGATGAGGCGACTAGGCAGATTGAGAGATAAGAAAGACCACGAGGAGAGTTTCTTTCAGAGGATGGAAAACAAAGAATCCCAAGAGGAATTTCTTAGTGAGTTATCAATCAGAGGAATGCCAAGGTATTTGGAGGGGAGGACGCTATGGGTAAACCCCAAGAGCTGGGTAATGTGGTGTTGGATTTGGATGGGAGTATTGAAGAATAAAATTTGGGATTTGGTGAGGTTGACTTCCATACCCGAAGCATCACAGAAAAGGTTGATAATAGAGCGGATGCGTAGATATTATTGGAATGTGGGTACTCCCATGAGGAGTATATCTTCCACAAATTGACTCTGCGAAATGGGGGGATATATCCCATGCGGGGTGAAACTAGAGAGGGAGTGATCTTTGATGGCTTCTTTAATGGCTCAACTCAGCCCTTCCACCATTAAGATGAAGAGAAAGGGAGAAAGTGGGTCCCCTTGCTTTATTCCTCTGGAGGGAGAGAATGGTTTGGAAGGGACGCCATTGACCAGGATGGAGAACAAGGATGAAGAGGTGATATTGACTATCCAAGAGACCCATGAGGGATCAAAACCAAAGGTGAGAAAGGTTGATTTCATGTAGTTCCATATTAATTTATCAAAGGCTTTAGAAATATCCAACTTTATAAGCATACCTAGAGACTTGGTCATATGAAACGAGTGGATTACTTCGTGAGCCAGGATTACACTGCCCATTATCTATCTGCCCTCCACATATCCCGATTGTTCCAGAGAGATGATGAATGGTAGGATAGGTTTAAGGCGCTTAGCGATGATCTTCGTGAGAAGATTATAGATTAAATTGCAAAGTGCAATGGGTCGGAAGTGAGAAGGGGAGGTGGCCTTTTTCTCTTTGGGAATGAGAGTGAGAAAGGTGGTGTTGAGGGCTTGAAGGACCTGCCCAGATTTTATGGAATCCTCTATGATTTCATAGACATCTTTACGGATGATGTCCCAACAGTGATGGAAGAAGTCTAAAGTAAACCCATCCGACTCAGGAGATTTTCCAAGCGGGGTGTCCCTTAGGGCTTGGTCAACCTCTTCTTGAGTGATAGGGCTCATCAATGACTCATTATTCTCTTTCGTGACCTCCTTAGGAATGTGTTTGAGGATAGAGTCAATCACAAGGGATCGATCTATAGGGGGTTCTGTAAGAAGGTTTTTGTAGTAAGAGAGTAATTCATTTTCTATATCAACATGTTGTTGAATTTTCAGGCCTTGTTTCGAAACCAGGTGAGTGATGTGATTTGTGTGTCGGCACTGGACCATTGATCTATGGAAAAATTTGGTATTTTTTTCTCCCTCTTTGAGCCATTGGATATGAGATTTCTATCTCCACATGATTTCTTCTTGTGTCTATCTTTCTACTAACTGGTTGTTGAGGAGAGATTCTTTCTCCTTTAGAGAATTAGTGAGGCCTTGAGATCAGATCTTCTGTTGGAGGTTTTGTATTTGTTGATTGAGGATTTCCTGAGCATGGAAGATGTTGCCAAAAGTAGACTTATTCCATGATTTCAATTGTTTCTTGAGATTTTTTAGCCTTTGTTGAAATCTGTACATAAGAGTGCCTGTTGGGATTGCAACTTATTTCCACCAGAGATTTATGTTATCTTGAAAATACTAGTGTGTCAACCATAATTTTTCAAAGTGGAATGGTTTCCTGCCTGGGGTGCCACTGATGTTTATCAATAGGAGAATCGGCCAGTGATCAGAACCTGGAGTTTCAATCACTGTGGCTTTCCAAGACATCCCATCCATCATGATGGATTCTGAAATTAAGAAACATTCTAATCTACTGGAGACATGATGTGTCCCCAAGCGTCTATTGGACTAGGTGAAGGGACCATTGTCTGTTTCTACATCAATGATATTTAGCAGACCGATGGTTCCGTGGAACTGTTCACTGTCATTTCCAAGCCTACGTGTGCCCCCCTTCTTTTCCTCCAAAACTATTATCATATTGAAATTGCCCCCAAGTATCCATCATTGGATGTCGATGTGATTGGAAATCCATTCTAAGTGGTGGAGGAAGGCTTTCTTGTCTCTCGGTCTTGTAGGTTCGTAGACATTCGTGATGAAGCCATGTTTGTTTGAATCGATAAGATGAAAGGAGGTTGTGATGGTCCATTTGGAGGTAAAAAATCCTTCCATTAGTACCATGACTGGGTACCATAGCATGGAAATCCCTCTTGTGACTCCCTTTGCATCAAGTTCGACAAGATTAGCTTGTTTCCAACATTTTTTAAGAATTTGTGAAGCTTCCTCTCCCCGCATTTTGTTTCTTACAGGAGAAGAATGTCTGGCTATTCCTTTCATATCCTTTCTCAAATAAATCCTTTCTTGCTTCTAGCGTTGAGACCCCTTATATTCCAAGATAGTATATTCATGAGGACGGTGAGGGTTGGAGGGGAGGAAAGCTATTTGAGATCATATGGATCTGGCCTGAGTTCAATAGGTAATTTCCTACATCTTGAATGAGTTGATGTTTCGGTTTCCTTCCTCTTTTTTTCTCATCTTTTGTAGATTTGTGTTGATCCTTCGAGCTTCCTTTTTGTATTCCGAGATTTGAATTAGCATGGGCTGATTCTCCTACTTTCGAGTTGAGGAAGACTTTGTGGAATTTACGTAACTAGTTTGGTGGTATAGTGTAGAGTTGTTGTTTTCGGTAGGCTTGTTCCAGGTGTGCCATTTCTATTCCTGCGAGCACCTGGTCTTCCATATCTATGTCAGAATCTCCAATTTTTGGTCCAAGGTTCGCATGTAGGGAAGTCTTTGAGAGGGGGATTTGGGAATATCCTGGGGAAAAGAGAGTAGGGTCTATAGAGCCTTGGACTTGCGTTGGGATTGAGGTGTTTGTTAGGGGGTCGATGGGAGTGATGGGATTTTTTGATGGGGTATGAAGGGCTTCGAAAGAGTTACTGGTTGAGGGTCTAGAGGGGGCTTGTGGGGGGGCCTCTTTTGGCTGGGTGCCTGCGACATCCCGTGTCTTGGGTTAAATCGTCCTTAGTTTTGTTAGGATCTTATGGATTGGATTTGTTGGAGTTATTTAAAGGACATTCACGGAAGAGGTGACCATGTTCATGACATTTCTGGCAGCGGAAGGGGATGTAATCGTAGTCTAGGGTTTGGGACCATTCATCATACTGATAATCTAGGGTTATGGCTCCAGGAAGAGGTTTGGAGATATTCAAATAGACATAGATTTGAGCATATGTGGTGTACCTTCATTGTTTTGTTGCCTCTGAAGCCTTGACGTAGATGCTAATCATGTTGTCGATGCCTGCAAGTATTTCTTCCAGCCATAATTCTTTAGCTAGTGAGTAGAGCCTTAGCCAGACATGAGCATGTGTGAAATATTCCTTCTCGAGGCTGAACCTTTATGTCTAGAACCGGAGGAAAAGACCTTCCGAGTTGTAAAAGTACGAACCTCCTTCGAAGACTCTGTTCCTATCCTCCAGGTTGTGCAGGATGATAGTGAAGAAGCATTTTGATCCAAGTTGGATATTGTAGTGACCCTTGGGCTTCCACCAATGCTGAATCCATTTGACTAAATCCTTTTTCGATGGCCATAATCCCAAAATTTTTCATATCAGGGTGAAATCCTTCATGTATTGTTTATGGTATTCTATTCTTGGAGAGTTGATAGTATATTTGGGTGCTATCGGGGCCTACGGTATGCATTTTCTTGGTTCTTAGGTGTGAGCCATTTTTGGGTGGTTAGATTCAGGATCTATTTCCATTGGTTTCTCCTTCGACATCTCTTCCTCCCAAATGATGTTTTGCATTTTTGCAAGAAGCTCAAAGGTTGGGCGCTTGAAGTGTTTGAAAATTTTCTTCGGAACTGTGATGAATCTGTAAGAGGGGCCAGTAGGCCCCCCTTCCTCGGCCTCCATGGCCGTGGTAGGATGCAGGGTGGCCCACATAGGAGGGTTTTGATTGAAACCCTAGCAGGGTGGCGCACAAAGGATCATGAAAAATCCTCTTATTCTATTTCTTTGTATCTTATGTGTTTTATTTCCGCATTTGTTTTTTATTTTATTTCTCTGCGATCTTGTTTTTCTAACAAAAATAAGATTGTGCAAACAATTTTTAAATTTTGTGTTGATCCACCAAATTTATAGGCTAGCCATAGATATTGTTTTTCCACATATGTTCTCATATGACCTCTATTTAACATGCCATCTGCACTATTGGTTTCCTCTTTCTCAAAACTTCCACATGGTGGTGTTTATTTTTTGTGACTAGGTACTTCAACTGGGAGATATTTCTCCCTGATGTTCATTTTCATTCATCACAATCCCATTACAAATATTTATTATGTCATTTTCACCATTGGTGTTGATTTCACATGCACTTTTACACTGTGGTATCAATTTAATGTATGCAGGTGCTTCCTTTGGGAGACATTTTTCCCGTCATCTTTTCAACAAGCCCATTCTTGATACTTCAAGTATACTTATTTAACCTAAAATTTAGATAGAATATTCCCTCTATTTATATCAAATTTACTTAAATGTTTACACCCCTTGAATATGCATGTTGGACCCCTTGCCCCTACTTTGGTAAGTGGCTTAGCCCATCCACCTTTTGCATTCTCCCTTGCTCATCAGTAGTACTTTACCTACATGGGTAGTCATGGATTAGTACCCTATTGTATATTGACACCCATGTATTTGTTTCCTCATTAGGGTTGAGATTCCATATAATCTTCACCCCAAAGTTAAACTCATTCTTCTTTATCATCATGTTGACAAAATTTTCCTCTAGACTCGTGCATGATGTTGTATCACATTTGTTGTATGACATTGAGATTCATTATATTATAATACCCCCACATCTCTTCCATAAGGTCAATACCATTTGCAATTGTTTCCACCATTCATCTACCCCTAAGGACATTTACCCCAGTGAAACACCCATGGTTTCTTCCATCCACCATTACTCTTTCCCACATATACGATCGGTTCACTTGGTTGTGTTTTCAAGACACCCATCTCCTTGCTTGTACTAAATCCCAATTTTTTTATTCTTTGGGACAATTGTAAAAGTGCTCATTTATGACACTTACTTTACATGATATATTTATGGTAGTTTTCCCAATTTCTCTTATTGAGAGTATCCTCATTGAATCACCCTTTATGTGTACTAAATTATTTTTATCTTAGTACCCCATTTCAATCATGCGATAGCTCATTTGTCTCTATGAGTTATGTCATATTGACCATCAATATTGTTTACCATTTGAGTTGTCACTTTTAATCCCTTTTTTTATGTCTTGACTCTATCTCTCATCGTTTTGCAGTTGCTACAAATATAGCATTACCATTATTATATAAACAAGGGAATTCTTGAGTCCATCTCTCATTTCCTTCCTTGTCCATTATTGTCTCCATCATAGTTGATTTCATTTGCTATATTATATACCATGCCTTATTCTTGTTTTCAAGGGTTCCCTTATACATTTTTTCCAACAAAACTCCCCATATCGACATCAGCACCTTCATTCTAGGGGCATGGTATTAAGCCTTTATGTACCTTAGACACATATACATCTTTGGTGGGTCACCTTAGACTAGGAAAGGAGAGTCATAATTTCTCCTTTAATTGGTATTTTCTCACATGCTTCACATTAGCTCATCCTCTCACTTTTGAGAATCATACACATTAATGGTTATTGTGTTCTAATTCTTAAAAAAGACCACTATGCATGCATGACTCTTTCTAGTAGTTTTTTAGTACTGAGGTGGGGGAAACCATTTAGGAAAATCCCTACATGCTCCGGTCAATGTTGTCTACAATGATCCAACTTTAGTTGTAATTCCTTGGATTTGGTTGGCTCTATTCAACAGTTACTTCAAGTCACTAGTTAGAGGTTCCTTCCAAATGGCTCTTTTGGGATCTTGGGATCCTTTTTTTCACCAAGGAATTAGTTGTTGTTATTATTCACCCCTTAGGGTAGCATTATTCCTCCACATGTGTCCAAATGGGGATCCAATATTGATCATGATTATGTACTTTGACTGAGATTTATATGGCCTAGCTCTTATGATGTAATGTATTGTGGAATTCTAATATACATTGATCTACATCCATGATGCCATGATCCCATATTGTATTGAGACATGTTCATGAGCATGGATATGCCCTCCTCATTAATATTGAGATTATGTGTACACCTCACCTCATTGGTTTGTTGTTTGCAAGTGGTTTTCCTAAGTCATTTGTGATAAGTCCTCCCTCTTTGACCATTCTACTCCTTACTTGGTGTTGGCACCGAAATTTTTTGGTTAATATCGCGCATGCTTACAAACAAATTTGTACGCGCCCATTCTAGTTTTTCACGTGCCAAATCTAATGCATGAGGAATGACTAGAAGTGCATGTCGAACCGAGTTTTGATATTGCGTGTAAAATATAAAATCTATCAAATGCATATTGATCTGAGTTTTGGATGCACATCAAAATCAAGAAGCTTCATGATGAAATAAAGAAAGGAATCATTGGGAAATCTGGTAGAATGATTACTGCCACCAGCACGGGGAACGTGAAGATGACAAAATATGAGTTGGAAAGGAATTTAAGGTTTCCCTAATTCCAGAAAGGATATGTGGAATGAAAAAAGGTGGAAGAAGCATGCAAGATCGTTTGTCAGTAGAATGAGTGGAACATTTATTTATGGTTTTCTCAAGTAAAGGAGGGATATAATATTGAATTTTTTGTGGATTACATTGATTCTTTCAGCGAGGCTGAAAGAAAATTCGCAGAAGGTCCAAGAAAATGAATGGTAGAAGAAATCCCACTTTGGATAAAGATTTTGTTCATGGAGAAAGGGTTGATGTGCATGGAGATCGACAGGATGGCTGAGTAAAACCCCCTAGTGCTAAAGGTGGTGAAAAGACAGGGGAAAATGAGAGAGAAGATGGATCCATTGAGGAGGATCTAGAAGTTATTCGAATGAGGTGAGGAATGAGATGGACTCAAAGGATAAGAGGCTAGAGAGATTCAAGAGATACACAATAAGAGTTTATTTGAGAAGGAGAGAGGAACAAAGAGGTGGAAAGAAGATAGGAAGGGGCATGCAATGAGGGGTCAGTCCTAGGATGAAGAGAAAGGAGACCACACTAGGAGGAAGTGTGGAAGATTTTGTTGTGCCAGAGTGGAGCACATGTGAAGATAGGCCCATGAAGAGGTGAAACGTCGAGAGTAGGGTGTCCAATGGGGATACTTGTTGTGGTAGTAGTTCCAAGGGTCTAGGTGATGAATTTCGAACACCTTGGCTCTTGTGGAGTGCCAAAACCTTGGAAGAAGATGAGGCACATGAGGAGAAGAGTAAGATGGAGGCTCCCCTAGTGGTGGGGGAGATGAATTGGAAAACGTGGATGGTCTTGCGCAACTGTAGGTAGGAAACTCTTTGGGTCACCTCACAAGAAATGTCAGAAGAATATGGACTTACCCCCCCTTTGAACCACCCCCCTCGAGCATTTCAAATCAAGAAGAAAGAACAATAGATAGTGAGGTGATTGGTATAGGAGAAAGAGTATAAATAGATATAAGATAATATATGAGTGAAGAAGAAGGAAAAGTCAGTGCTACTTCACCAAGGAGAGTATCGGTGTTGATAACCCAGATACCTAGTAGTCAGATCAGAGAAGTTAGTTCAATATTGAATATGGAGAATCAGGATAGTACCCTAAGGTTACATGTGTTCCACGGAATAGGTAAGGACGATGTGGAACAACATTGGTTTATGTGCAAGGTGCTAAGTTCTATGAAGGGAATCATAGATGAAGCAACAAATATTGCACAACTAGAATCCATGTTCATGGACAAATCCTTGGCGTGGTACATGAAGTACAAAGTCACTGCACTAGTGGGGAAAGTGAGGTCCCTCACAGAGATTAAGTGAGATCTACTTAAGTATTTCTAGAAACCTAATTCAGAGTCGTAGTTCATCACAAAAATCAAGGATATTAAGAATAAATAAGGAGAAACCATGTGGGAATATGACCAATGGTTCAAGATTTTGTTGGATTGACTGACGTTCTAGATCAAGGATGTGTAGCACATATAATGGTTCATTGTGAGGTTACTCCCCCATATCCAATTCCTACTCACCCAACAGAAGGCGATGACTCAAACATAAGCCATGGATAATTCCATGCACTTGGAAGCTATACTAGGAGGGGCAGATACATTGGAGGGATTGGCACAGGTGCAGTCACAACTGGCTAACCTGATGATGTAGCTGCAATATATGGTGAAGAAAAAATTCATGTGTGATCACGTAAGGTGTATGATGTAGGAGCATCGTTGGAAAGCACACAGATGCAGGACCACTCAACACATGGGAGTTCTTCCATAACTTCAACGTTAGTAGCTGTAACCAATTTTGAAATCCGCCTTAACTCAGTGCCGAAATTTACCTTTGGAGGCACGTTTGAACTAGTGTCGAATTTTACGCTTGGAGGCACATTTTGAAAATTGCAAGTGGAGCAGGAGTTTCCACTACGGCTCTGGAGTGCGACTAGAATAAGATAGCATAGGATGAATTTTAGAGTAGGCAAGTAGCTAGGGGAAACCCTAGAAATATTTTTGAGTTAAGTTGAATTTTGTACGCCCAGATGGAGAGAGCTGCAATACAGAGATAAATTAGTTGTAAGACAGAAGTGCAAGTTAGCAGGAAATCTCAGTTTTTGAGTTATTGTAATTTGAATGTATTTTGTATCCATTTCGGCACTTGTGAATATAATAGAAGGAAAATTGAACCAAATACATGGTGTATGATTGGTGTTTGCAATTTCTTGATATTTATGTTCTTATGAGAAAGTGAATGAATCTCTGTGGGAGAGTAGGAAACTGCAAATGTTAGTTTTTCAGTTTCAATTGTTTCTCTTCACTTAAATCTCTACAAGGTGTGCATCAAGCCAAACGGGAAT
>JZKD02S0994487.1:66196-111843 GCA_000966675.3 Picea glauca
TTGTATATGAGTTATCGAGATCCCTTAGATGCAAGGAGTGCACGTGAAATTGAAGTCTGCACCAGATAAAGCTCAGGATGAATAACACTCTGGGAAAGTGTTGTCGAGATCCAAGAACCATTCCCCAGGAGAAGTGAAGGCTGGAACCTTCGGGGACTTAGAAAATTATTCTAAGTCTGAAAGATTAAAAAGCTCAAGAGGGGGAGCACTGTTGATCATCAAATTGTGATGAAGGGTCAGTGGTCGTCTGAGGTGAGACAAGCACACAAATTTCAAACATTGCGTATACCCAGGAGGAAAGACCCACGAGGACCTAAATGGACGGTGGAGATATTTCAGGGAGGGATACAAAATCCTATGAGCCGTTGGATCGAGAGGAGTTCCGAGTAGGTTAGTGGGGAGACCTTTCAACGCTCGACCCTCAGGGAGAATAGTAGTTGTCAGATCCCAATAGATCTGGGTTGTTGATCCCATTTCGGGTTTTCAACTACCGAGAACGCAAAGGGAAAGAGACGGGACTCTTGGCCCATAAAATCTAGAAAGGATCTAGACCGTCGGATCTTCGGAGGTTGGGAGTCATCAATTTGCAGCGTGGAGGTGTATCAGGTTCTGGCTACTAGGAGTACAAGGGGTGAGAGCAGGGACTCTTGGCCCGCGAAATCCAGAAATGATTAAGGCCATCGGATCTTGGAGGCTTAGAGCCGTCGATCCACAATGGGGAAGTGTTTTGGCTTTCATGACTTGGAGGAACTAACAAACCTCATGAGGGGATAATTCACAAAATGAGAAACGTCAAATTTATCATCATCGTTGATCAAAGGGAGATTTGGACTGTAGATCTTGGTCTTCACGGTTTCGGCTCTCGTAACTTGGAGAAGCCCGAAGCGCTCTGTGGTAAAGTTGGTGGTCACATGCCTACAGTCATGTGAGTTGGGGAAAGGGGGGGATCTAGCCTCCGCTATCCCTTATCGGGGTTTCGAGACCAAAGGAACCAGGGACTCGTTACATTGGAAAACCCCAGGGACGCGAAACGCGACGTGCCTTTCAGGCTAAGATGGTGGTCATGCCTACGGTCATGAGGAGTGGGGGTCGTGCCTAAAACCAGATTGTGCAGGTAAAATACAGACAAGAGTCTGTGGACTAAGTGTTATAAGTTCCAGTTTGGAACCAGGAGAGCCGCTCCAGCTTCGAAATTCGAATATCCTAACCGGGAGGTCGTGCAACCCTGAGGAGGGATAGGGGGTCTGCATCAGGTGGTATCAAAGCTGATTGTTCTTCGTCTATAGAATTCAGGAAAAAGAGAAAGCGGAAGAGACAGATAACTCATATTTTTACTCTATGTGTGACAAGCAATCAACACAATGTTGCCAAGGAGACGAGATGCACCTTTAGCCAACTGTGATGTAGAGAGGGAGATGCGAGAACTTAACGCCAGATTGGAAACAATGGAAGTAAGGCAGAGAAGAGCACCTGATGTTGGAGACATCAGTGAAGTAGAAAGTGAAGAGGTTGAAGTTGAAGAAGTTGCAGGAGAAGACGTTGTAGAGGAACGTTTGTTGAAAGTAGTTGCCAGACTGGGAGGCAGAGCTAAGATAGAGGTTCCCATGTATGAGGGAAACCTAGATGCTGAAGAACTATTGGATTGGATAAGATCCATGGAAAGACACTTCGATTATGAAGATGTCGATGAGGAGAAGAAGGTGAAGCAGGCAGTCACCAGGTTAAAAGGACATGCAACGTTGTGGTGGGATGAACTACAGGCTGAGAGAAGAAGCAAAGGAAAATAGAGGATAAAGAGTTAGGACAAAATGGTAGCCAAGCTGAATGGTAAGTTCATGCCCAAATATTATCAGATAAATATGTTCAGGAAGATGCAAAACCTGAGACAGAAAGGGATGACAGTTAAGGAGTACACCGAGGAGTTCTACCGCTTAAACATCATAACTGGACAAAGGGAGAGAGATAAAGAGAAAGTCAACAGATATATAAATGGCTTGAGATATGAGATCCATGACGGGCTCATCATGATGTCAGTTAGAACCATGGAGGATGCTTATCAGTTTGCGTTGAAGGCAGAGGAGAAGCTGACCAGAAAACAAAGTTAGCGAGGAAGAGGTAAAAGCTCGGTCCCAAGAAAGAGCAAGGGGTTTAACCGTGATAGAACACATCAGTCTAAGGATGAGGCTGGGAAACCACATAGTCATTCAGAATGAGGAGTAAGTTCACGAGAAAGACAGGGTGGTGGAAGAAACTCTTCTAGAGGAAGAGGCAGAGGAGGAGTAAGATGGTATGCCTGTGGAAAGATAGGACACATGTCTTGGGAATGTTCCAAGAAGAAGAAGGAAGGAGGAGAAGCTCACATCTGAGAAGCCCAGTGAAGAAATGTTGAAGTAGAGGGAGAAGAGGATGGAGCATCCCTGATGTTGAGAAAATTTCTCTTGAAACCAGAGGCAGAAATTGAAAAGCTAGTGCAGAGAAACAGTCTCTTCAGGACAGCTTGCAAGACTAAGGACGAAGTATCCAAGGTGATCGTTGACAGTGGGAGCACTGAAAACCTAGTATCCACAGAGATGGTGGAGAAATTGGAGATGAAGACAACTGTACATTCAAAACCATACAAGGTCTCATGGTTGAAAAAAGGACACCAGGTAACGATTACTAAACAATGCTTGGTTGAAATGAAGATAGGAGGTTATAAAGATGAAATCTTGTGTGATGTAATCCCCATGGACGTATGTCATATTCTGTTGGGAAGACCATGGTAGTCTGACAGAAATGTCATTCATTATGGGAGGAAAAACACATATACATTAGAAAAGAATGGTAGGACGCATATGTCGCTGCCAATGGAGGAGAAGAGAGTAAAAGAGGAAGCCAACACAAGCATACTTCTCATGAGTGGGAAGGAACTCTTGAAAGAAGTCAAGGAAGAATAGGAGATGAAATTCATTGTGGTGAGGAATTCCAGAGTCATCCTTACGAGTACATCAATGGATGATTTTCCTGAAGAAGTTCAGGAGCTGCTGGATAATTTTGTTGATATAGTGGTGGATGAGCTGCCAAACTCATTGTTGCCCATCAGGAGTATCATTCATCATATCGACTCGATACCAGGATCAATTCTGTCGAACAAAGAAGCGTACATATTAACACCTCAAGAGAATGAGGAGGTGAAGAACCAAGTCCAAGAATTGCTAGACAAAGGTTTGGTCAGAGAAAGTTTGAGCCCATGCGCAATACCAACTATGTTGAGCCCAAAGAA
This sequence comes from Picea glauca, assembly GCA_000966675.3. NCBI lineage: Eukaryota > Viridiplantae > Streptophyta > Pinopsida > Pinales > Pinaceae > Picea > Picea glauca. The sequence goes on from JZKD02S0994487.1 coordinate 69,459, forward strand.
AGATGGAGGATGGAGAATGTGCACAGACTTGAGAGCCATCAACAAGATCACCATCAGGTACAAATTTCCTTTACCGAGAATGGATGATTTAATGGATTGCTTAAGTGGAGAAAATTTATTTTCTAAGATAGATCTGAAAAGTAGATATCACCATATCAGGATGAGAGAAGGTGATGAATGGAAAACAACCTTTAAGACAAATGAATGTCTATATGAGTGGCTGGTTATGCCATTTGGATTAACAAATGCCCTAAGTACTTTTATGAGGTTGATGAATGAAATTCTAAAAGATTTCATTGGCAAGTTCACGGTTGTATATTTGGACGATATATTGATCTTTAGTAGGACTAAAGAGGAGAATTTGAGGCACCTAACGCTAGTAATGAGGAGGCTACAGGAGGAGAAGATGTTGATCAATTTGAAGAAGTCCTCTTTTATGAAGACATAAATCATTTATTTGGGTTTCATGATCTCTTCGAATGAACTAAAGATGGATCTAGAAAAGGTGAAAGCGATCAGAGAATGGTCGTCACCAAGAAGCATGTTCGAGATAAGGAGCTTCCATGGATTAGCGAGCTTCTATAGTAAGTTCATTAGAGACTTTAGTAGAATTTGTGTGCCAATAATGGATACAGTGAAGAAGCGACACAAGTCCTTTAAATGGACAGAGGAGGCTGAAAGGAGATTCAATATACTGAAGGAGAAGATAACAGAATGACCAATTATGATCTTGTCAAATTTTGAGAAGACATTTTAGGTAAGACGTGATGCAAGTGGAGTTGCAATAGGAGCAATTTTGAGTCAGGATAACAGGCATGTTGCCTATTTCAGCGAGAAGCTGAATGAGACTAGGAAGAAATACTCCACATATGACAAGGAGTTGTATGCCATAATTCAAGCATTGAAAAAATGGAGGCATTATCTTGTCCTGCAAGAGTTTGTCTTGTATAGCGATAACCAAGATTTACAATTCACAACCAGACAGGAAAAACTGAATCAAAGGCATGCAAAATGGGTTGAATTTATGAAAATTTTTACTTTTGTCATAAAACATATTGTTGGGGATGCTAACAAGGTTGTTGATGCGTTAAGCAGGAGATGTTTGATCATGCAGGAATTCCAGGTGAAGACCTTGGGGTTTGAACACCTTAAGGACATGTATCAGGATGATGCAGATTTCAAGGAGGCAAATGAAGCATGTGCTAATCCTGTGTTGAGAGATAGAAGTCAATGGACATAGTACATGATTCAGGAAGGACTGTTGTTAATAGGAAATCAGTTGTGCATACCAAAATGCTCAATAAGGGATAATATTTTGAAGGAAAAGCACAGTGGAGGATTGGCTAGACATTTTGGCCATGATAAAACGTTTTCACAGTTGAGCAACTCATACTATTGGCTAGGTATTAGAACAAAGGTGATAAAGTGTGTGAACAGATGTAGTATCTGCCAACATGCAAAGGGGAAAAGACAAAACACTGGGTTGTATCAACCATTGCCAATACCAGAGAGGCCTTGGGATGCAATAAGCCTTGATTTTGTGTTGGGATTGCTAAGAACATAAAGAGGATTCAATTCCATATTTGTGGTGCTGGATATTTTCAAAGATGGCACATTTCATCCCATGCCAGAAGACTAGTGATGCAACCCATGTTGAAAATATGTTTTTCAAAGAAGTTGTGAGACTTCACGGCCTACCCAGGAGCATTGTCTCAGACAGAGACACAAAATTTGTTGGTCACTTTTGGAGGACATTGTGGAAGAATATGGGGACATATTTGTCTTTCAGATCAACTTATCACCCTCAAACAGATGGGTAGAATGAAGTGGTAAATATAATTTTGGGGAATTTATTAAGGACTCTAGTTACTGAACATCATAACCAGTGGGATCAGATTCTGCCAAAAGAAAAATTTGCATACAATGATTTACCAAACAGGAGCACTAGAAGGAGCCCATTCCAAATACTATATTGAATGCAACCAAGGGGAGTATCTGAGTTGAGAGACTTGGAATAGGGTGATATCAGGAGTGCTAGAGCAGAGGATTTTTCTACAGAGATGGAGAAACTCCATAGCCAGATCAAAGGATAGTTGGAGAATTCTTACCAGAAATACAAGCATAGAGCTGATCAACATTGCAGGGAACTTCAATTTGAAGTAGGAGAACAAGTTTTATCACATCTCAGGAAGGAAAGGTTCCCTAGGGGAACATACAACAAATTGAAGATGAAAAAGCTAGGATCCTGTAAGATCTTGAGGAAGTTTGATGCAAATGCCTATGAGATTGAGATGCCATATGGTGTGGGCATTTCACCCATATTCAATGTTTCAGACCTATATCCTTACAAGAAAGATGACATAGAAGGGTCAAAAGATCAAGGAAATATTCAGTGGGAGAAACAGATGCCTGTGGAAGAAAAGTCGTAGATGGAGAAAATTGTTGATTAGAGGATTGGAAAGAAGCCCAGAAGGAAAACCTATTTTGAGTATCTGGTCAAATGGAAGGGACACCCAATCGAAGAGGCCAATTGGGAAAGCGAAGCTCCTATCCAAAAGCAGGGAAAATCAGTAGAGGATTTCATGGACATGAGTCCATGAATTTTTGTCAAGGGGAGTATGATGCAGGAGTATCATTGGCAAGAACACAGAGGCAGGACCACTCAACACGTGGGAGTTCTTCCATAACTTCAATGTTAGCAACTGCAACTGATTTTTAAATCTGCCTTAACTCAGTGCCAAAATTTACCTTTGGAGGCATGCTTGAACTAGTGCCTAATTTTACCCTTTCATGCATGTTTTGAAAATCACAAGTGGAGCAGGAGTTTCCACTACAGCTCTCGAGTGCGACTAGACTAAGATAGCATAGGATGAATTTTAGAGTAGGCAAGTAGCCAGGGGAAACCCTAGAAATATTTTTGAGTTAAGTATAAGTTTGTACGCCCAGATGGAGTGAGTTGCAATACAGAGAGAAATTAGTTGTAAGAGAGAACTATGAGTTAGTAGGAAATCTCATGTTTTGAGTTACTATAATTTGAATGTATTTTGTAGCCATTTCGACACTTGTAAATACAACAGAAGGAAAATTGAACCAAATACATGTTGTATGATTGGTGTTTTCAATTTCTTGATATTTCTGTTCTTATGAGCAAGTGAATGAATCTGTGGGAGAGTAGGAAACTGCGAATGTTAGTTTTTTAGTTTCAATTGTTTCTCTTCATTTAAATCTCTGCAAGGTGTGCATCGATCCAGAAGGGAACACAGGGGGATTGGGGGGGAATTTCTCCATGAGAAATCCATTGGATCTGAGTTATCGAGATCCCTTAGACGCAAGGAGTGCGCAGGAAATTGAAGTCTACACCAGACGAAGCTTAGGAGGAATAACACTTTGGGAAAGTGTTGCCGAGATCCAGGAATCCATTCCCCAGAAGAAGCGAAGGCTGGAACCTTTGGGAACTTAGAAAATTCTTCTAATTCTGAAAGATTAAAAATCTCAGGAGGGGGAGCACCGTTGACCGTCATATTGCAGTGAAGGTTCAGTGATCGTTTGAGGTGAGACATGCACGCAAATTTCAAACATTGCGTATACACAAGAGGAAAGACCCACGAGGACCTGAACGGATGGTGGAGAGCTTTCGGGGCGGGACGTGAAATCCCATGAGCCATTGGATCAAAAGAAGTTGCAAGTAGGTTAGTGGGGAGACCTTTCAACGCTCGACCCTCAGGTGGAATAGTAGTTGTCAGACCCCAATATATCTGGGTCGTTGATACCATTTCGGGTTTTCGGCTACCGGGAACACAAAGGGCAAGAGACAGGACTCTTGGCCCACAAAACCCCGAAAGGATCCAGACCATCAAATCTTCAGAGGTTGGGAGCCGTCAATCTACAATGTAGAGGTGTATTGGGTTTCAGCTACTGGGAGTACAAGGGGTGAGAGTAGGGACTCTTGACCCACAAAATCTCGAAATGATTAAGGCTGTCGGATCTTGGAGGCTTAGAGTCGTCGATCCACAACAGGGAAGTGTTTCATATTTCATGACTTGCAGGAAAGAAAAAAACCTCGTGAGGGGCGAAGTCGTGAAACACGAAACGCCAAATTGATCATCGTCGTTGATCGAAGGGAGATATGGACCGTAGATCTCGGTCTTCACGGTTTTGAATCTTGTAACTTGGAGAAGCCCAAATCACTTTGTGGTAAAGTGGTGGTCACGTGTCTATGGTCACGTGCCAGGGAAAGGAGGGGAGCTAGCCTCCTCTATCCCTTATCGGGGTTTCGGGACTAGAGGAACCAGGGACTCGTTACATTGGAAAACCCCAGGGACACAAAACATGATGCACCTTTCAGGCTAAGCTAGTGGTCATGGCTGCAGTCACGAGGAGTGGGGGCCATGCCTAAAACCAGCTTGCACAGGTAAAATACAGACAAGAGTCTGTGGACTAAGTGTTAGAGGTTCCAGTTCAGAACCAGGAGAACCGCTCCTGCTCCAGAATTCAAAGATCCTAACCACGAGGTCATGCATCCCTGAGGAGGGATAGGGGGTCTGCATCAGTGTACAATATGTCTATTTGAGTGACACCACAGGGATGGATGCCCTGTACTTCCAAATTATGTGGTGATTGGAGTGTCAAGTCCATTTCCAACTAATCCTTAGGAAAAGTGGTGTGAGAATTGTAGACAGTGGGGACATGTACCACCCCACTCCCCAACATTGGAGAAGTATCAAAACACAAACAATACTCCATTCTGCGAGTTTTGTAAGTCCATGGGATATGATATCAAAAATTGTCTGTCACTCCAGGTGATGTAAGACAATATCTGTGATGCATTTCGGGTACAAGAGGAACAGAAGGGTGGTGATCATGGTGGTGTTCAGAGAGGCGCATGTCAAGGAGGTCCCAGAGTTGGATATGGATGCGGCCATGGACACAGATATGGTGGAGGGGAAGGAAAGCCCCTCACTTATTTCAATTGTGGATAAATTGGTCATGTATCAAGGTTTTGAACTAAACTGTGTGTGCTCTGTGTGTACTTCTATAGCCCCAAACATGTCACAGAATATTGTCTTGAATTAGTGAAGGAGTGGGAAGAAAAGAATACATATTGCAATATGGTGCATGTAGATCTATGAAAAAATAAGAAGAACGATGAGGAAGTTGATTTCTGGGTGGTCACCCAAAGAGGAGCAAGGACAGGAAGGTACTTCAAGTGAGCTGAGAGCTCAAGTCAAAATCTGAAGGGGAATATTAGAAAGGTAGTTCAACCCCCTTATAAGTTTGATGTTTTCCAACAAAAGTGGTTTCAGTGTGACATGCAGAGAGTCGTATAAGAAGAAAGAGAACACGAAGAATTGCAGCCTGTGACTCAAATATCACTTGAGGAGGCTCAGATCTGTGAATAATTAAAACAAGAGACACAAATATTGCTTAAAGAGGCTCGAATCCATGAAGAGGTATAGCAGGAAATGCATAGGTCGCTCAAAGAGGCTCGTGCATGGGAAGAGTTGCATCATGTGATGCGAATATCGTTAAAGGAAGCTCGTATGTGCGAGGAGATGCAACGTGCAATTTCGGGGTCAATGGACGAAGCATGTAGACTAGAAGGTTTGCAACACGTAGAGAAAAAGGATATTGAGGGAAAACGCCTTAATGAGTTGAGGTGTGCAACTCGTGAAGAAGCATTGTATGAATTAGGTCACAAGATAGAAACTGAGGATCAAATAAGTAATTTCTTTCATTGTTGTTTAATACTTCTCAATGATCTTGATGTTGCAAAGAAGTTAATGTATATGTTAGCCACTTGTATGGGGGAGGGGCTGATAGATAGGACTATATCTTCTCCCCTACTCGAAAGGGAGGTATTCTAGGTCAACGAGCATAAGTTCTCTAGTAGGGAACTCAAAATGACATCTAAGCTTGGTGGGTATCACATGGATGGAGTCATGTTGAATGTGGGTTCTGACGTGAACATTTTACCCAAGAAGTCTTGGAGTTGATAGGGAAGTTGATTCTAGTTTGGTGTCCCATTTAGATGCGATTGGAGAATCAGTGCATGATCTATCCTATAGGATGACTGGAGCAAGTTGAGGTGAATATAGAATGGGTGAAGACAAAGCCCGACTTTGAGGTCATAGAGATCATGGGTGAATATGATCCATATGTTTCATTTCTTGGCATTGCCAGGGCCTTTGACAACAATGTGATGCTAAAATTAAAGAAGAGGCAGATGTCATTTGAGACATACACCCTGCACATGATTGCACCTCTAGATCCTAATGAAGGGGATATATATAATGAGCTAGTATATGAGGATGTGTGAATCTCTATTATTGAAAACATTTATAATATCACTAGGCGCAAGGAAGACTATATCAATCCCATCACAGATGGAGAATTAAGTTGGTAGAGCGTAAATTATTATGACACTAATTTTGAATGTGCCATGGAAAAGTGGTAGAACAAGATGTATGAGGTCTCGACAAGGCAATGCGCACATATCTCCACCGAGTTGCGCAACGAATAATTTGGATCCCACTGGTACGATGGTTCAGATCCGGTGGATGCATTCATTGCCTAGATACAACACATTCCTAAACACCACCAGGTTTTAGCTCTTGATACAGTGCTCATAGGAATTCCTACGTGATGGTGGGTTGAGTATCGAGAACCCTATCGATAATGGGACGCATTGGAAGCGTCCATGGGATAAATATTTAGAACATATGTATACATTCGTCGATACACATTCCCATGTGAACAATGGTGGATAGCTAAGTAGCAACATGCCAGGTGTATTCAATATATGAATGCTTGACGATTGCTGTTGAAAAAGAAACCTATACCACCAAAGCCTCAGTTATTCATTAGGAAAATAAGGATGTAGCATGCACAAGTAATGGAGATAGATACCCCATCAATACCCGCCAAAGAAACATTCCCTACATTGCTCTTCCCCAACCCTATTGAGAAAGAAGATGAGTTAATAATAACTACAAAGGAACTACTTACCCATTGGATACTACCATAATCGGTCGATCTAAGTGTAGTTCCTCCATGCATAAAATTAACTAATTGCACTCAAATGAAAAAATGTTGTGACCCGCCAAGGGTCACTTTGTCAAATTAAACCAGGATTAACACGATGTTGTTGTGCACAAGAATATGCACAATGCCCACAAAGAATCATATTTGTGCATGTGCAATGTTGTCGAAGTCATCATTAATTTACAAGATCTGTAGGAGGAAACATATTTGTGATAGTAACGGTCGATCTGACAGGTATTATACCACGTCAAACTCATTCAATTTTGGGGACATGGAATCATTAATGCCACTAATAGTAGGACAAATTTACCAATTCATAATAAAGCAGTAATTAAGTACATAACTTCCAAGAAGCTCGACATTAAGGCTATAATAATTTATCATCATCCCAGTCAATGAATCCAATGGCTAGGATGGAACATGGTACTAGCGAGCTCAAGGAAAAGAAAGGACAGTAACTCCATATTCAAGGAACCACATGCATCATTATGGTTTCATTATCTTAATAAGGAGTGTAGAATTCGACATCCTTACTTCATTCTTGCATTCAAAAAGTGCTCCTTCATTCCCCTTCTATAAAGGCATTCGTGGACATAAGTATCCTCTTTTTCCTAGGGCATTCTAGTTTGGTTTTCACTATTTCTGGTATGGCATCTTCAAGCAAACCTCACACATGACTAAAGTCTAAGGCCATGAAGGAATAGCCAGTTCCCAACCTAGTGCTACCATATGGTATATCATTTGAAGGTTCTATGTTCAGGAAGGTGTCACTCCTCAAATGTGTTGACTATAACATCAAGGATCTCAGTCAGTTTCCAAAGCTATAGTCTGAAAAATACACCGAGATTTTCTAAAGAGAAGATGGAACTGATAGGGTAGTCATGCAGAAGTGGGAGAGACCTCTAAAGAAATATGGCATTCTCTCCCTTCTTAAGTGTCCACATTTTGGTCGTGCTTAGTTCATTTAGTCATGTGTCGGTTTCCTCCTTACCAGATTGCATGGAGGGTACCTTTGGCTAGATTGGCCCTATTTGGTTGATCATAACATTATACACGGGATTTAAGGCCTTCCCACGTTTGGAAAAAAAATGACGGATAGTTTCAGAGAAAAGGACACCCAGTAGGAGGAGTTCTATTCTAAATTTGGTACACGCAGGGGAAAGCGAGGAGTTGTAATCCCCAAAATCAATAATTTAGCTATCAAGTTTTCCACACAGCTACTTGCATGCAATCTCATTCACAAGTGTTGGAAGGAAGAATGCACTATAGGGGTATTCCTCATGGAATAACATTGTGTTAACGAGATTTAAATGGCATGGGACCCCTACTTGTTCAATGCATTCATCACTGACTACCTAAATGCCAAGGATGAAGGGAAATAATTTCACTATAGCTAGGTCATCATTTGACTGGGTATGGTGCTATGGAAACTTCCACCTGGATTTGAAATCGACATGGAAGTTGCCCCATTGTTTCTCTCTCCTCGATTCTTATCTCTCCAATACTCCAAAAATTCATAGGCCCATGTGACAATCACCAAATCCTTCCGCCAATGGTACACTCAATTGATTATTGCTTCCTCTAAGAGGGTTCACATTCTGACACGTATATTTATAGGTATGTTGATTGTCTTCATTTTAAGTGCAATTTCCATAACATTTTAGTCTCTCCCTGTACAACTACGTGAAAGCCAATAGTTGAACTCCCCTTCGAAGTTATGGAAAGGGACATTATAGATAGATTTTCCAATTGGTTGACCTACTACCTACAGGGTGATGGTGGATCTTACGTAGAGGATGAGACTTCTAAAAAGTGAAAGTAGTCATCTAAAACTCAGGCATACCCTCATATCGACCTTGGCTCTATCCTAGAGTGGGATCGATTATCTCCACCCCACACAACCCCTATAGAGGAAGATGTCTCCCCGTATTCAATCCAAGCTAAAGGTTATCCTAGTTCTAGCTAAAGGCCATCCTAGTTCCAACAAACATTAGTGTACAACTACCACAAAGAAAGCAGAGGTTGAATCCCCAACACAAAGCCGAAAAATATACTAGTTGATGAAGGATATTTGAGCGCAATTGGCCAAACAACAGGTTTTCCAAAGTGCCATGGTGATGAAGGTGGACACTCTGGGCCAACAATTGGTTGTAACCTCACCACCGGAGTCTCCACCCCCATCACCCCAATCCATCAATGCTCTAGGAACGAGCCAACACCAAGTGCTCAGTTTCAACCCACTCACCATGATCCCTTCTAATTTAACCAGAATAGAACTCGACCTATCATAAGTCCCTACTGTTGAGATTCAGAGATTTATACCACTATGTTCCACGAGTTGGGAGATCAGAATCAAACTCTCACCCAAGAACATGCCCAATTGCACCTTCAACTTGACTAGAAATTATCCATTCATGTCGTTACCAAATCCCATTTACAACAAGAATCCCACACATGGAAAGAAATTGAAGTTGCTTAGTAAAACTTCCAAGCTTTACACATCACTAAAGTGGTTATGCATGGAAAGAAATTGAAATTGTGCTAATCAATCACACTGATGTCCTCATGGACTTGGATGAGGCCTACTTAGAGGTGTGTCCACAGGTGTAGCCAACAATTCTGGCCCCACCAAAAATTAGATCCATTGTCGAGAACATTCATGTCCTAGAATCTCAAAATCTATAACTTCGCGCATGAATATAGCAATTAACGCCAAAAGAGACAAAACTACAATGACAGATCATAGTGTAAAAAACAGTCGCCTGGGATGGCCAAAATCACACCTAGGATTTTCGGCGTTGATCAATCACAAATTTGATCTTTGGAACCATTTACAAAATCACGTAGAATTGATTGTTATCCATGAGCAAGTTCACACAACTGAGGTTGAGGTCACACAAAAAAAGCACAATCTGACTTCTTTACCTCTTGCGAAGCACGCCATTGCAAGGTTAGAAATTGCAGCTAAGACAAAATATATCACTACATCCCAAGATAATAAATATAACATATTAGAGATCATGACTTCTATAGCCAATAAGGCCTTGATCTTATTCACACATCTTTAAGATGTGTAGATTGTTGTCGGCCCCCTAATCGATAAAATCAACATAAAAGACCTGACAACTCCTTAGGTCACCATAGTCAAGGTTGATGCTTTTTTTCATCCTACCAAGGATATTTAAGGCTAAATTAATGTGCCCAAGCGCCATTTCAAAGAGTTTCTACAAGAAATCAAGGCTACAGTCCCATTCGTTGAGACAATTATTCCATGAGGCAATTAGCTCAAGGATAATCCAAGTAATCGTGGTGGGGTCCCATTGGAAAATAAACATAGTATGTACATAAATGCATACATAATCTTTGAAAACCTGTAAATATCAAATCATCACCATGATATGCATTTCATATTAGAGTCAATATATATATATATATATATCATTAAGAAATAAGTGTTAACATTAGAGTCAAGCTCTATCAAAAATATGATAGTTGTCCATGATATTGAGTACAAAATTTGGGGCAACTATCCCATTAAGCTATGACCTAATCATCATCCTCATCGAATGGTGGGTTTCTATCCCCTTTAGCTAGGTCCCCCATACCTTAACGGGCCATCACTTCCCACCTCAAAATGGGTCTCCACTCAATGTCTACCCTCATAGACATTGTTGTTTAAGATTTCTCAATGATCCTGATGCTGCGAAGAAGTTAATGTAGATGTTAGCCACTTGTATGGGGAAGGCATTGTCATATAGGAATATATTAGCTCCCCTACTAGAAAGGGAGGTCTTCCAGGTCAACAAGCATAAGTGGTTGTAATCTCACCACCGGAGTCTCCACCCCCAACACCCCAAGCCATCGATTCTCTGGGAACAAGCCAACACCAAGTGCTCAGTGTCAACCCACTCACCATGATCCCTTCTAATTTATCCACGATAGAACTTGACCTATAACAAGTCCCTACTACTGAGATTCATATCTTTATACCACTGCGGTCCATGAGATGGGAGATCGAAATCAAACTCTCACTTGAGAATAGGTCCAATTGCACCTTCAACTTGACTAGGAAGTCTCCAGTCATTGAGCTACCAAATCCCATTTACAACAATAATCCCACATACGAAAAGAACTTGAAGTTTCTCGGTAAAACTTACAGTCTTTACACATCACTAAAGTGGTTGCGCATATAGAAAATAGAGGGAAATATGAATTTATGCTATCCATTCACAGTGATGTCCTCATGGCTTTGGGTGAGTTCTACTTAGAGGTGTTTCCACAGGTGTAGTCAACAATTCCAGCCCCACCAAAAATTAGAGCTGTTGTCGATTGCATTTACGTCCTAGAATCTTAAAATCTAGAACTTTGTGTGTGAATCTATAACTTAACGCCAGAAGAGACAGAACTATAATGATGGATCATAGTGGCAAAAACAGTCCTCTAGGATGGCCAAAATCACGCCTAGGATTTTTGGCGTTGGTCAATCACAACTTTAATCTTTGGAACCATTTACAAAGTCTCATAGAATTGATTGTTATCCATGAGAGAATTCACACAACTAAGGTTGAGGTTGCACAATAGAAGCGTGACATGGCTTCTTAACCCCGTACGAACAATGTCGTTACAATGTTAGCAATTGTATCTAAGACAAAAGAGATCACTACATCCCAAGATGAGCAAAAAAACATATCAGAGATCATCACTTCTATGGTCGATAAGGACTTGGTCTTATTCACGCAGATTTAATATGTGTAGGTTGTTTTCAACCCCCTAATTGAGAAAATCAACATAACATACCTGAGAGCTCCTCAGGTCACCATAGTCAAGGCTGATGTAGTTTTTAAGCCTACCTAGGATATTTATGGATACATTAATGAGACTGAGCACCATTTCAAAGTGTTTCTGCAAGAACTCAAGGCTACAGTCTCGTCCGTTGAGACAGTCATTCAATGAGGCAATTGAGTCGAGTACAATCCAAGTACTCGTGGTGGGGGCCTAGTAGCACCCAAATGTTTGGGTTAATATCGAGCATGTGCTCAAAAAAAATTGCATGCACCCATTCTAGTTTTGCATGCACCCCAACTAATGTGTGAGGAATGACGAGAAGTGCGCATTAGATCGATTTTTTATATTTCCCGCCAAATCTAAAGTCTTCCAAATTCACACCGGTTCGAGTTTTGGATGTGCATAGAAATCAAGAAGACGCATACTAGAATAAAAAAAGAAATAATATGTAAATCTCCTAGAATGATTACTACCAGTAGCACAAGGGAACGTGGAGTTGGTGAGGAAGTTAAGATTTCCCTAATTCTAGAAAGGATATGTGGAATGCAAGCAGGTGGCAGAAGCATGCAAGATCGTTAGTTCATAGAATGAGTGGAAAATAACTAATAGAGATAGAACTCCTGAGAAGAGAAATATATAAAATGGAGTAGTTTCAAAAACCAGGTCATTCGCTAAATGGATTGAGGAAGTTGTTGTTGTTATGACATTTGTCAAGCTCATTCTGATCCTTTGTAGTATTGTAATGTTGTAATGTTTCTACTTGTAAGTATGAGTTTGTTCCATGTCTAAGTTATGAAAGAATGCACATAGCATGATGTATTGTAAATCTAGGAATTATCTGAGGAATACAAGAATATTTTGTTGTCATGTATGATTTTCTTAATGTATGTATTTTTTTGTTGGAATGAGGAAGATAATAAAGTTACAAAAATTCTAATCTATTATGTGTCACTTATGTGTTATTTGGATATGTGTGTATGGCTATTGCATGTTGAGAATAGTAAGCTATCAATTATGGAATTTATGGGCATCAACCTAGATGGGTCGTTTTTTACTTATCCCTTCATCCCTGACACAAGACCATATGGTCTCTATGAACCTCATTGTGTCTCGAGTGAGATCTTCTTCGACCTTGGTTGAATATTGATATGTCAATACTTTGGGGTTTTTGTTGGTCAACTTTGGATGAACCCTAGGTATTAAAACCCCAACGTTTAGAAGGACGTGTGCAAGCATGAAATGTACCAACACTTGGTTCCCTTCATGTTCTGTGTTTGCAGAAAGAAAATCATGATGTATTTCAACTATAAAACTACTCCTAAACTCATACATCAGGTGTCAACTATTATGGCACTAATTTTTCTCACTTGAATAGTTTGAGTTGTTTTTCCTAGAGACATCACCATTAAAATAATAACCTCCATTATACACTCATTTCCATCATCATGCAACCTCATTGAGTTCATTCAAACTATCGATTGACCTAATAATTTAGTGAGTGAACAAATTTCTCCTCATTTTTTTCATGCAACATGTAATATATCCATCAACATCCACAAGACCATTTTTTAAATAAAAAAATAGTTATTTGTGTGTCTCATTAATGCATGTATAGTTCTAAAATTTCATAGTGGGTATGTGTGGACCTTGTGAATCCCTTGTCTTTATTAACATTGCTTGATCTAGTCTTCAGTAACCACCATTATCCCATATACTCATTAATGTAAGGGAGAGTTCACAAAGAAGCGAGATCCAAAGAGGGTTCCACCATTCACCTATAAATAAAGATGTTGATGTCACACCAAATCCATAATCCAAAGGTAAGGTTATGTTGTTGGGTTTTAGAGAGACTTGAATATCTTTTTCTTGTCTTTCACAATTTGAGTTTCTAAGCATTATAGTCTACCATTGATCCAAAATTGAATCTAATAATATTGCAGCCAACTTAAAGAATGCAAATCATAAATTAAATATCAAGAACAATAAACCATAACTCCAGGATTGTTAATGGAGTTTGGTACAAATTTTCCTTCAACTCTGGGCCTTTGTCTCAGTGGGGTGGCTTCTTTCATTAAGTTTCAATGCTTCAAACATACATCAAAATTGTGTCAAAAATATTATAAGCTAGTCTAGCTTTGTTCTTCTCGACCTCATGAATCCAACGCAACTAACGGCACCGAAAAAGGCTGAGCATAGATCCCAGAGTTGGCCTCCAAAGTTCCCCTCCTCAATGGCTTCCCTGCATAAAAATGGCTTTGGCTTTCAAAATATTCAACATTTCTCATGTTATGAACTTGTTTGACTGTCAAAAACCTCTTATTCTTATAGATATGGACTTTGGATTCTCCTCCCAATTTCCCCCCAATATCTGGCCTCAAATCGGGCTCCACATCCTCTAATAATCGCTAAAATCCTCCAAAAGCAGGTTGAAAATCAATAAAATTCATAATATATAGTGTAAAAACCCAAATTTGGAAAAAATGTTGGGTGCAACCCCTTTTACCTGGGCTCCTGGTCATATGGGCGTTGTCATATGGCCTCGGTCTAGGCACACCCTAGTCTTTAGCCCTTTGGTCTTCAGTGTGCTGGTCATATGCAGGGCCATGTGCCTTGGTCCTTAACCTTTGTGCCCCACCTTTGGCTCCCAATTTGTAGCTCTGGTCATGTGGGGTGCCATATGGCCCTGCGTTGGCCCCTACCGATCGGGGTTTAGCCCTAACCTTACACCAACTGTGTTTTAAAACAATAACCCGCCATTTGTTTGCATAAGCACTAAATTCGTCGCTAGTGTGTGTGGTAAGTCCATTGGCAATGTCGAGGTTGGGGGTTCGATCCCGACGAAGGCGAAAAAAAGATCTTTTACCCAACCAATATTAGCAAAATCTGGGGTGCCATGTGACACCCTATTATTGGGCCATGTGTCGCCCTGTGATTTGTCCGTATAGTACAATTAGCACCCATTCAATGCACAGTCAGCTACCATGTCACCGTCGTACAAAAACGTGTTGTGCCACATCATCATCTATACTGCCAAGTCACCTTCCTAGTCATCCTGCCACATCAACATCCATATATCCCAGTCACCTTTCCATGTCAGCATCCATACAACCCAATCACCCTGAGATGTCAGCATCCATACAACCACCTATCGTCTGTACTGCCACATTTCATCCTGTCATTGGGCCATGTCACGTACACACTGCCACGTTTCATCCGTACACTACCACATGTCAATTATGTATTGGTCCAACTCATCTCGAAAATGTCGAAACTTAGTGACATGTGTCACCTCTTCATACTTCCACATGTCCTGCTAATGTCATGCTAATGTCACATGTCATACTGCTGACGTTAGCAGTACGTCTTGTTGACTTTGACCAGTTTAACTTTTTTCCTATTTGGGAAATCGATCAGAACGTGATAACTTTCACATACGACGTCCATTTGCGAAAAACATTATATGGCCGAAATCAATGCGAAAATCCCGATGCAATGGCACTGGTTTCGTCTGATTCTGAGAAATTGTATTTTTAGGCCTTCTTGGATCCATTTTGGATCATGTCTCCCCACCAAGACCTTTTGGTCCTACAAAAGAGTATTAACCAGTCATCAAGTGCGGGATAGGCCACCCCACTTGTCCTTTGTCTTTAAACTCTTTCATGTGCACTTGTCTCATCAAGATCAATTGCAAAACAACCATGACAAATGACAACATATTGTTAGCCACTTGTACTCTTTCACATCTTACTGAAACCACTACCATCCATGTTGAAAACATTAGCAGCGATAACATCATAAATATGACTGCAAATGAGCTAATATTTTTGAATTACTTGCACGACATTATCTTATCTTGAAGAAAAGTATGATTGAGTTTCCATTCTACAATCATCTCATGTTCATGCTTAAGATCAATTTCTTTACTTGGCACAATTATAGGTGTGTTTCTCGAATAATTTTCCTTCCTTAATTTATCCATTGTTTGAAGAGATTGATTTTCTTTTAAGTGATGAGCATGTACAACATATTCATTGCCTTCTTTAGTTAAGTGATATTGAGTTTTTTCCCAGTAGAAGATTGTTTTGTGATCATACAAATAAGGATTTCCTAAGACCATTCCACATTCATTGAGTGGCACCACATCACACATTACCTCATCCAAAAACTTTGATGAAATTGCAAACTTTAAAGTGCATTGCTTTGTTATGTGCAATTTATGATTGTTGCTTATCCATGTAAGTGAGTAAGGTTTATGATTCATCTTAGTGTTTAATCCCAAGTGTTTAACCACTTCCTCTAAAATCAATTTATATTGAGATCCACTATCTATCAATGTATCGATATTAGTATGTTTCATTATTACCCTTATGTGAAACAACTTACTTCTAGAATCATATCCATCACCAACTTTACCTGTCAAACCAACTATTATGATTTTAGTCTCATCACCTAAATCATACCCTAAGTCTGTTGGTCATATTGTTGTTACAACTGTTTGCCTCCCTTTCCTTTATTTGAACCATTTCGGTCTCTTCTCTGGATGCAATTTCCAGCAATGGTCATCATCATGCCTTTCTTTCTTGCAATTCTTGCAAGAGAGCTTCCATTCCTTCATTGTCTCTAATTTTTCTTTCTTTCCATTCCCTTTTCTTTTGTCCTCTTTCCTTGAAGATGATTCCCCTATTACACCAACTCATGTTTTCCTTGTTTCAATGTATGTTGCTTGAACAAAAACCTCATCAATATTAGTAGGTCCAAACATAAATACAGTGTTATGAATATGTGCAAGAAAACCTCCTATATACTTCATAAGAGTTTCTTGGGTATGTAATGGAATATTTAACATTAATTCCATCCTACGAAATTCATTTGTATATTCTTGCACTCTTTTTCCCTTTCTTAGTTTAAGACTTTTCCATTCAATTAAATCCTTCTCTTTATAACCCAAAGGATAAAATTTCTTTCTCAGTGCAAAAACAAAATCCTTCCATGATGGGAATACATCACCAACTTGTTACATGCCATTTTAATACTTACTGTGCCACCGGATGAGTGTTGTGCCTGCAAGACGAAGTGATTCCAACTTGATTTGAGTTGTCTCATCTTTTATTTGTTGCACACTGCAATAAACTTCCATCTTTCTGACCCGTTTATCAAGTCTCTCAACATTGACTTCACCATCATACATGGGAAATTCAAATTTCACATCAAGCTTAAGGAAAGGCATATCATGTTTATGTTTATGGGAATGTTTTCTTGTGGTGGATTTTGAACTTGTACTTGAAGAAGAAGAAGTTGATGGAGAAGAAGGAGGTGAAGGAGGAGGCTTAGGAGGATCCTCTCCTTCTTCACTTTAGTCTTGTTTGGAATATTCCCCTTGGAAAGGCCTCTTCCGTTCTAAGTAATCCTCAAATAAGACCTTTACCATCTCAGACATGGAAAATAAACTCTTTTGCAACTCTATCTCGTTTTGAGACATCCCTTCTTCCGATGCCATCTCCTCACTTTGAGAAGCCATATTTATCGATCCAATCTCAGGATCCTCTTTTACAAGATCGCCTTCACCATGACTCATATTTTCCTTGGTAATCATGCAAACTCAAAAACCAACTGTCAACCTACTTTTATACCACTTGATCTGAAATTGAATCTCTCAAGACTTGGTTGAGTTTTAAGAATGTGTTAAATTACCACTTAGGAATTAAGAGAAGAAGAAGAATGTAATGAAATAATATTGCAGCCAACTTAAAGAATACAGATCAGAAAGTAAACATCAATAACAACAAACCATAAGTTTAGTGGGGTGGCTTCTTTCATTAAGTTTAAATGCTTAAAACATACATACAAATTGTGTCAAAAAGATTACAAGATGCTTTGTATGTGTTCTACTAGACCTTATGAATCCAACTCAACTAACAACAACGAAAAAGGTTGAGCGTAGCTCCTAGAATTGGCCTCCAAATTTCCCCTCCTCAATGGCTTCCCTGCATAAAAATGGCTTTGGATTTCAAAATATTCAACATTTCTCCTGTTCTGAACTTGTTTGACTGTCAAAAAACCTCTTATTCTTATAGATGTGGAGTTGGGGTCCTCCTCCCAACTTCCCCCCAAGATCTGGCCTCAAATCAGGCTCTAGATCCTCCAATAATGGCTAAAATCCTCCAAAATTAGGCTGAAAATCAATAAAAATCATAATATATAGTGTAAAAACCCAAATTTGGAAAAAATGTTGGGTGCAACCCATTTACCTGGGCTCCTAGTCATATGGTCACTACCATATGGCCTCGGGTTGGGTGCGCCCTGGTCTTTATCCTCTTGGTCTTTAGTGTGTTGGTCATATGTAGGGCCATGTGCCTTAGTCCATAACCTTCATGCCCCACCTTTGGCTCCCAGTTTGAAGCTATGGTCGCTTGGGGTGCCATATGGCCCTACGCTAGCCCCCATCGACCGATGCTTATCCCTAACCTTATGCCAAGTTCTTTTTAAAACAACAACCTGCCATTTATTTGTACAAGCACTAAATTCGCCCAAGTGGCTAGCGCGTGTGGTAAATCTGTTGGAAATGCCGAGGTCAGGGGTTCGAGCCTGATGGAGGCGATTTTTTTTTATTTTACCTATCCAATATTGGAAAAATATGGGGTTCTACATGGTTCCCTCTGGTTGGGCCATGGGTCGCCCTGTGATTCATCTTTACGGTACAGTCAACACCCAATCAGTGCATAGTCAACATGCACAGTCAGTTGCCACGTCAGCTGCCACATTACTGCCATACAACCACATGTCATGTCATGTCAACATCCATACTGCCAAGTCACCTGCTCATTCAACTTCCATGTCATCTTTTGTACAACCCAGTCACCTTGCCACGTCAACATCCATACAACCCAGTCACCCTACCACATCAACATTCGTACAACCCAGTCACCCTGCCACATCAACATCCATAAAGTCCAGTCACCCTACCACCTCAGCATCCGTACAACCCAGTCACCCTACCACCTTAGCATCTGTACAACCACCTATCATCCGTACTACCATGTGTCACCCTGTCATTAGGCCACGTCATGTACAGATTGCCACATGTCATCCGTACACTGCCACATGTCAATTTTGTACTGGTTCAACTCAACCCGAAAATGCCAAAACTGGGTGACATGTGTCACCTCCTCATGCTGCCATGTGTCCTACTGACATCATCATGATGTCATGTTGGCGTCACCTGTAGTACTATTGACGTCAGCAGTATGGCCTGCTGACTTTGACCAGTTTGACTTTTTGTCTGTTTGGGAAATCGATCAGAATGTGATAACTTTCGCATATGAAGTCCATTTGTGAAAAAAATTGTATGACCATAATCAACGCGATGAGCCGAACACAATGGAACTAGTTTCATATAATTCTGAGAACTTTTATTTTTAGGCCTTCCTGGATCCATTTTAGATCAACCATGTTGGGAGTTGGAGCACACAAGGAGGAAAAAGAGACATACCAAAGAGGAGATTTGGAGCCAATTTCACTACATCAATCTTCTCTTAGGTGTACTTGTAAGTTATTGTCTTTCCATTTGGGTAATAATAAAAGTGTATCTATTTTCTCTCTATTTGTTAATGTCAAAGGTTTAGTTTATTTCCTCTGCATGCATTATCTACGGTTTATACTTACATTGGAAATATTTTCTTTTGGGTCCATTATTTCTTTCTATTTTATTTGTTTACTATATTTTGTAACATAACCTATTAGAGTAGAAGTTTTGGTACATCCTTGTAGAAAATATACACCAACATGGTTCCAGAGCAGGTAGAAAGAATCCATGGTAGAGCCAACGAATCAAGTAGATAGCAGAGTAAAGTTTTTCGATGTACCAAAAAATACCATTTTTGGGAGGAGTTCATAAGGGAGACACAATCCAGATGCAACATGTTATATAGCTATGGAAGAAGGAACTTCCCTCCCTGCCATCCTTATCACTAAGTCAAGCAAGGAAATGAATGGTATATTGAAGAACATGGATGAATACACAAGGGACCTAAAATTACAAAAATTGCAAGACATGGATTATTTGGAAAATATTGGAGACAAGAAGGAAGTGCTACACACACCGATAGAGAAGGCCACAAAGAGTGAGGGTCATTTGGAAAATTAAGCTAAACAAACTACCACATCATTATAGAGAACCAAGAAATAGGTTATTGATCCAAGATATAGAGAAGTGGGGGTCCATGATGAATATTTAGGGGTGTATCAAGAGATTGATATTTGTTTTGAGGAGGTAATCTATCATGCAATTAAATATTTTGAAATATCCCAAAAACCAAGAAACATCATCATAAAGGTGACTGAAACCATACACTCTATCATGGAAAGCAAGAAGGTTTTTAGATTCAATGACAGATGTAGAGCAATGACAAGAAGAGGAGATGGAGAGGAAAAGGCCAAACTAATAGCCAGATAGGATAAAACATACAAGAAACAAAAATTGTTAATCATTGATCTTATGATTTTTAAAACTATATCATAGATAAATAACATAAAGAAACTATGTCTCAAGTTGTATAAGTTATGTACAAAATTGTAAAGGCATGATGACATATTGGCATAAACTAAGTAAAGAATTTATTAGCAGACCTATCCACTAAAAGAGAAATATAAAAAAAATTATGCTAAATCCATCAAGTCAGACATTGATGACAATATGGAATAAACAAAAAACTTATCATTAAAGAAATATGCTCTAGAGGATGAGAAGAAAAAGTTGGAGAAGATTGCAAGGGAGATAGCATAAAAATAATATTCCATGTTTGTATCTATCAAGAATATGAAGTAAAGAAATATGATCTAGAGGATGAGAAGAAAAAGTTGGAGAATCTTGCAAGGGAGATAGCATAAAAATAATAATCCAAGTTTGTATCTATCAAGAAGATGAAGCTAATAGTAGAAGCCAAAATGTAAGGACTAATATAAGTCACACCCAAAGAGTAGGATACTAAAGAGACATCCAGGACATAAAGTGCATAGAAGATGCAAGATTCCACCAGTGCATGTAAACCAATGTTTGATGATTTCATCAAGTTCCATGATGTTGTTATCCAATAAATCCCTAAAATGGAGCCCATTTTTGAAGAGTGAGATGCATAACCCAACATGGGGATGCGTTGGAAGGTGTGGTCAAGTATTTGTGTCCCCATTTTTACTAAATGCCAATGTGCAACCATGTTTATTAGAAGACAAATCCATGGAAGCCTGAGTATGTAGAACCACATAAACTTGAGGATGCAGAACTACAAAATCCTGAGTACATAGAGTCCAAGAAATCATCTCAAAATTATCTATGTCTAGTCTCATAGACCTTATATGTATGTTTCTAAAGGTGCAAACCATGTTTGTACAAGTGGATTCCAATTGAAAATTCTAATATATTTTGGAATTTTTTGTAAAAAAACTCATTCTCCTCTCTCTCTCTCATATATATATATATATGATAAGGTTGTAATGTAAGTTGAGTTGGTATTTGTTAGTTGTTGTTGAAACTATTATGCTCTCATTCTTATTTTTTCACATGGAAGATGGTATTTGCATTGTTTCCTTTAATGTGAATTCAATAATTTCCATTAATTTAAATGAATGTAATTAAAGATTAATTAATTCATTTTTCACCCCCATAAAATATTCAATACTCAACACATCACTTAATCATCAATTATCAACCATGCCTTGGGTGAGACCTCCTTCCTTTGGATGGTTGAATATGATGACATACTAGAATAATATGGACCATTACTGGACATTTTATATGGTCCCTCCATCTCTAAAAGATCTAACATTTTCCATGAAGGAAGTCTCATATTCCATATTTCACTTCATACAATTTATTTATGAAGGAATAGTGGTCAACATTGACCAACTGACATATGGCAACACTCTCTCTTATTTGAATCCAAAAAATGCTTTTCATTTTGTATGTGGTGCTCAGTCCATCCCTACCCTTCTGGATATTGGTTATATCAATTTTTCCACACTCCATGCATCTTGATTTGATGGCCTTCCCTTTCCCTCTATAGACTCAAATCCCCCATTTTTATCATTCCAGAGTCAAAAATTCAAAATTGTGTACATATACTCAAGCCATAGTTAGAAAACTTGCATATACATAGGTTGCTCCATTACAACATATGTACATCGGGTTTTGTGCTCAAAAATTAAAAAATATGTCGGGTTTCTATGCCAAGTCATGAGATCTATGATCCTTGACCTTCCATATACTAGAAACACTTTGACTCGACCCTTCAAGTCCATTTGAAGGCTATAAATTGAGCCATATACAAGCCTTGTATATTTTCATCAATGAGAGTGAAGACGCTCTAGAGAAATTTCATTTCATATTGAGTTTGTATCCCTTTGTCCTTGAACGCATGAACTTATTTTGTGTTCAACCCCCAATATCTTCCTATCTTGAGAAGGAGAAACTTAATTACTCCTACTACTTGTGAGCTTACTTTTGTGGTGAAGGCCCATGTGGAGGTTCTTAGTTTCTCGGTTCCGATATGTGTCGATACAAAAGTTTGTCACCTATGTATTTTTGTTGATTACATTAATAGAAATACTATTTTCTTGTCCAATTATTTGTTGTGAATAGTTGTATTACTTTCCATGGGAATATTTGTTATACATGTTAATGGATTGTGCCAATTTATATGCTAACGTTTCATATAATTTCCATATGCTTCTATATGTTGGATGTTGAGGGCAAGTTGCAGGTATCAAGCATTGGATCATGAGCTCAACTGTGGTCTTCTTTGGATGTTAACAAGTTAGCAGAAATGGTCTCTCGACCCTCACTAAAGAAGATTGCAGTAGTTGGTGTGATGATGCATCTTGATTCATTCACTCATGATGTTCTAAGTGAAGACTATGAGGGAGGTGAATATTTCATAGGAGTACACAAGCATTTGAAAGAGAGATCGATCATTACCATGGAATGAAAGCATATCCATGGACTTTGTTGGAGGTTTTTCCATGTCTCACAAAGGCCATGACTACTTGTTTGTCATAGTAGATCACTTCAACGATATGTGTGTGCTCATTCCATATAAGAATATAATCTCTATATGAAAGACAATTGAATTATTCTTTATCCATGTTTGGCTATACTTTGTATTTCCATCCTCCATTATATTTAATTGAGATGGTGGGTTCTTAGGAAGATTCTAGATAACACTTTGGGAGAGAATGGATGCCAAGATGAGGTATTTCATTGCATTCCACCCTTAGACTAATGGACAAACATAGGTATAGTTGTTGAGAGGTTACAATAGAAAACATCCAAAGACATAGGAAAAGTAGTTGATTTACATTCAACACTCCTACAATAGAGCACTCCATTCTTCAACCAACAAATATCTTTCTAAGAGTTGCATTGGTTACTTATTCCCTTCACCATTTGAAATTATGTATGAACAACAAAAGGATGAACCAGAGCTGGAAGGAGATGAAAATAAGGCAAGTGTGTTTGTGGACAAGATCAAATAAATACATCTAAAGGTACAAGAGAAACGTGAGAATAGATAACAGTAGTATAAAGCTAGACATGACCATCGTAGAGAGGATCATAAGTTTCATGTTCGAGACAAGGAGTGGTTTTACCTCCATAAGAAGAAATTGCAATGAGAAATGAATAAACTCAATCCCCTTAGATATAGACCTTTTGACATAGTTGAGTAGGTGAACAATAATGTCTTCATATTGAGACTTACTCCTTATATGTATATTACTTCAGTGGTAAATATGGAGTACTTGAAGTTGTTGAAACCTTCCACGCTAGATGAAGGAGAGGACCATCATGTTCTTCCTACTATCGAAGGTTTTGCATCACATGCCCATAGAGAATTAATGGAAGATACATTTTTGTAGCATAAGGAATAGGGAACTCACAAAGGATGACAAGAGATCTGGAAAATTGGCCTCAAAGGATAGACTCTAGGGAAGGAGATATGGTATGAGAGGAATCAAATTAGAATCAAGTTACCTCACAAATCCTTAGAATCTTTTGGGGATTGAAATCCTCTCGATGGGGAGGTGTGATTGGAATTGGATCTGCATAAAGGCAATTGGTTATCAATGTAGGTTGTATGATTATGGGTATAAGAAAGGTTTGAGGCTATGGATGAGGAATGAGACTAGGTTGTTGGTGTGAAGGTCCCCATGACATCGTGATTGGTTTACACCCATGAATTAATATATAATCATAAGGCTAGCATATGAAAGTAAAGTTTAAAGGAAATAAAAGCATCGTATATTTAAAAAATAAAAGCATGAGACTTCTCCTCACATTTAAGAAGAGAAAATACAAGTGAGGACACATGAGCTTGGGGAAGCTAAAGGTTTGTGGACACTTGACCTTCTACCTATCTCTCGACTAAGCCATCCTCCTATATACCAATTCCCCAAAAAAGGAAGAGGGATTCTTTGGCTGAGAGTGAAGGAAATGTTATTCGGATTTCCATGTAAAGTATGAAGATGAACCAGAGAGCCTATAATATGCACATTACCGAATAATAAGGGAGTTTGGCTGAAGTCAATTGAACGTTTTTTTTTTTTTTTTTCCTTTTAGGTTTCCCAGGTAAATAATGAGTTTTATCTATGGGGAATCTCTCTATTGTTGTGTGATTTTGTGCTTAATAATTTTTTAAATGGTTTCTATGTATTTTCAATGGTTTCTTTGTAGTTTTAATGGTTGTGATGTTTACTTCTCAAACTGAGATTTCATTCATAGATGTAGTGTTGGATATTTCCTTCATATATATAATTTTTTATGAGTAAATTCATAACCCAACAACTCTCTATCCTCCACCATTGGTTTATTTTTTATATTTTATATTTATGGATTGGATATTTTTGGACACCATTATTTGATTGTTGCAATGTTGTAAGAAGATTTTAAATATGATATTCTTGTGTATTTGACTATTGGAAGTGAAAGAAAATGGCATTTTGATTTTCCATGGCTTCTATGAGCTCCCTATTGAATTTTATAGGTTTATTCGATTGTGTATAGCTTACTAAGGGACAATATACAACTCAAAAAACCTAAGAGAGTGATTCCAAATATGTTTAAACCCATTCCTCAGTTCCTACAGGATGTACGACCATTTTTCTTGCTAGTTGAGAGGCCATATGGGGTCATACGGATCATACACTCATGTATGAGGGGCATATCTTGATTGGGAGAACAGAAATCAACAACTTCCTCTTGTTTTGGATGTTCCATGTGTTGATATTATGGTAGTTGTCAGAGGTATCAACCTCCATGTGTAACCTCTGACTAGATTAGAATATTATAGAAGCTAGAGAAACCCTAAACAGATGTGTAGAAACTCTAGAAGACAAGTTGGCTTAGTAAAAGAATTAATATTAAAGTATTACTCTCCAAAAGGAGAAGTTGGCCTAGACAAGTGACAAGGAGCACTATAAATAGAGGGCGCTTGAGCTCATTTATACACACACTCACACATAAGATCACACAAGATAAGTGGTGTGCAAGTCTAGAGGAGGAGTGCAGCTGCAACGACTACAACTGGGTATTGGTCTTGGTTTATTGTTTTGGGACTTTCTTCTTGGTGTGTTATCTTTGAGAGAGAGGTGCACTCTCTCTTGGTTATCTTTTAGGTCTGGTACTGCTTCCATAATCATTATATATGTCAAAGGTTATGTTGCTCGGGGATGGTTGGGTGCCTAGGGTTGGGTGACAATATTGTGATATTGTTTATGGTGAAACGAGCACATTGAATATTTTAAAAGGTTATGGGCCCACATTATCTTTAAAAGAGTCTAACCACTAGAAGGTAGAGTGGAATTTCCTTAGAAATCTCGTTGTGGCACCAGTTGTAGCTTCAACTAGGGTTTCTGAATCTGTAGCTACAACAAACCCTAACCTAACTCTTTGGACATTTCAAGTGAGAATTTTGGCATAGTTCTTGGACATTCTAGTGCACCTTATCCTAGCGCACCTCTTGGTACCTTCATCTAGAAAAAACGTCAAAGTTGAATTTTTTGGTCAAAGTCAAAGTTTGATTGGTCAAAGTCAAAGTCAAAGGAATTCATGATTTACTCCATGAAGTTAGAGAACAAGCTAGAAGGAGCTTCAAAATTCATAGCATAGAAGACAAGGATTGACCTCATCCTTGCCAAGAACAAAGTTCTATATATCATGAAGGGAAAGACCATGGAACCACAGTTTGAAACAGGAAAAGAGAAGAAACCTCAGAACTTTGCAACAATGAAGAAGTTCAAGGACAATGAAATCAACGCGATGAGTATCATTGTGGACTCTGTCAAAGATCACTTGATACCATATATATCAAATCTTGACTCATCCAAAAATATGTACGATGCCCTAACTAACCTCTTTGCAGTTAGAAATATTACACAAGCGATGAGTCTGAAGAATGAGCTTCATGACAAAAATATGACTAAGGATGACATCGTAGCCTCATACTTTGTAATTATTTATCATTTGAGAGATCAACTATAATCCATTGAAGAAGTTATTCCAGAGAAGGAAAATGTGGATATAGCACTTAATGGTCTTTCTAGATCATGGGATACATTTGGTACAAGCATGAATACAAAAAAGGAGTTTCCAACGTTGGAAGAACTTTGGACATGTTTCACACAACAAGAGACAAGGATAAAATCAAAAGGAAGATCTCAAAAGGAAGAGGATGCTCAATCCTATGCAACAAATTTCAAGAGACATTAAGGTAAGAAAAGATTTGGTTCAAGAAAGAAATTCAACCATAAGAGAGATATGTCAAAGGTACAATGTTATGGATGCCATGACTATGGCCACTACAAAAAGTATTGTCCTAAACTATAAAAGAATTGAAAGGAAAGACACCATGCATCATCTTCCAATGACGAAGAACCTTCAAAGAAAATCAAGCATGAAGAAACTGATTTATTCTACTACTCATCTCTTATAGGATATCTTGAAGATGACATGTGGCTGATCGATAGTGGAGCTTCAAGACATATGACAGGTGATCATGAAAATCTCTCAAGCATGAAGGAAAAGGAAACATCACATAAAGTGGAACTTGAAGACAACAACTCTTATGCAGTCAAGGGAATTGGAAAATATTCTATCAAAATGGAATCAGGTAACAATGTTCATCTTAGCAATGTTTTATATTTTCCTGGTTTGAAAAAGAATTTAGTATATATTTATTGCTTGGAAGACAAAGGAGATAGAATAGCCTTTGTCTATGGAAAAGTTCTTGTATGGTCTAAAGATTAAAAAATATAAGATGTTGGAGTCATTGGGATACATGAAGGAAGATTGTATAAAATCCTAGGTCATAATGCTCAAGCTCTTGTACATAATGAACTCAATCCGAGTGAGATATGGCATAAAAGGTATTTTCACTTTCATTATCAAGCATTTTCATCTCTAAAATAGATGGTTGTAGGCATACCAGAACTATAATCAGTACATGAAGGATTTTGCAGACGATATGCACCTGGGAAGAATATTAAGAAGCCATTACCAAGAAGTGAAAATAGATTTGAGGATATCTTGGATCTGATACACTCATATGTATGTGGTCCTATGCTAGTGAAGTCTCTAGAAGGATCTCTTTACTATGTGACATTCATAGATGACTTCTCAAGAAGGACTTGGATGTACCTGATAAAGACGACAGATTAAGTATTTGGCAAGTTCCTAGAATTCAAAGTTGAAGTGCAAAAATTGACAAATAAGAAGATCAAGATGCTAAGATCTGATAATGGAGAATACACCTCCAAGGAGCTTATTTCCTTTTGTAAATAAGTTGGGATTAGGAGGGAGCTAATTGTCCCACACAATCCTCAACATAATGGTGTGGAAAAAAGAAAGAATTGTTCCATTGAGGAATCTGTTATGGAGATGATGAATTACCAGAATATATCCATGTTTCTATGGGGAGAATAAGTTATGACAACCGTATATATTCATAATAGAATTCCTCATCGTATATTGAATAACATGCCTCCAGAAGAAAATTTATCTGGAAAGAAGCCAAGTGTGGAACACTTAAGGATATTTGGTTGTCCTATCTATATCCATGTTTCCAAGGACAAAAGGAATAAGTTGGAACCCTCATGAAAGAAGGGCATATTCGTCGGATATAGTGATACATCAAAAGCTTACAAAATCTATGTCCTAGGTCAACATAGGATTGAAATCAGCAGGGACGTAACTTTTGATGAGAAGTTTTCCTTCAAGAAATCTATAGAAGATTCCATGGACTCCAATGATGAAGAAGAACATGAATATCCCAAGGAAGAAAGTACATGTTCACTAGAACATCCCAGTGAAGAACCAAACCAACCACTTGAACCTGTAGAACTAGTTCTTGTACCCAAGAACAGAAAATGACCAGCATGGCTAGAATCCACCCTATAAGAAGCAGAAAGATGTAAAGCTCCCAGTGGTACCTTCAGGAAGAGAAAGAATCCCAAAAGGTTCTCTAGTTATGTGCCACTCATGACAATTCTTTTCAATGCAGAAACTTCCACCTTTGAAGAAGCAGTCAAGAAGAAAGAATGTAAGCAAGCTATGATGAAAGAATATCAATCCATCATGAAAAATAACGTATAGGAAATTGTGCCTAGACCTGAAGGAAAGTCGGTAGTAACTTCAAAATGGGTTTACAAGATAAAGAATTAAGTAGATGGGAGTATCAATAAATACAAGGCAATATTCGTGGATAGAGGGTTCTCCCAAGATGAGGGAGAAGACTATGATGAGATGTTTTCTCTAGTTGCCAGATACACCTCTATTAGAGCCATCATATCTCTTGCAACATCCATGGGTTGGATTTTACATCAGATGGATGTAAAGATCACTTTTCTCAATAGATTAATTGAGGAAGAAGTATACATAGAGAAACCTTAAAGTTTTGAGGTACACCCAAGAGAAACCCATGTATACAGATTAAAGAAGGACTTGTATGGACTCAAACAAGCTCCAAGATATTGGTATGCAGGGATTGATAGTTACTTGGCGAGATTTGGATTTTCCAAGAGCTATGCTGATACAAATATTTATTACAAGGTTGTGAATGATGCACCTGTGATCCTACTACTATATATTGATGATTTGTTTTTGATAGGTGAGGAGCCTGTCATTATTCGTTGTAAGAAGGAGCTAACCTTTAAATTCGATATGAAGGATCTTGTTTCATGCATTATTATTTGGGACTAGAAGTCTGGTGGAAGCGTGGTGAAATATTCCTAGGGCAAGGGAAGTATGTTGTAAAGATCGTTCAAAAGTTTGGGATGATGGATTTAAAATCCATGGAAACTCCCATGGTGAAAGATATGAGGAAGTTGAGAGACTCTAATTCTGATCCAATAGAATTGTCCCTATACCGATAGTTGATTGGCTCATTGATGTATTTGGTTAATACCTAGTCAGACATTTACTTTGCATTGAACACGTTAAGCTATTTCCAAGTGGAACCTAGACATGAGCATTGGATAGTTGCAAAGCACATTTTGAGATATCTTCATGGCATGCTAAATTATGGTTTTAGATATGCCTCTAATCCAGGAAGCCCAGAAATGTTTTGAGAGACTCAAAATAGTCCAATAGGACAGAAAAGGGTCAAAAATCAAAGTTCTTAGAATCCATTCAAACCAGTACTAATTCGAAGAGCTTGTTGCAATATTTCCAATGGTGTAATAAACTCGTCAAACAGAGCTAGAACAAAGGAGTTACACCCAATCAAAGTTGGAATTCAACCTGGTCAAAGTCAAAGGATGACATCATCATCTGTACTATTGACGTCAGTAGGTGATTTTACAGAGATGACGTCAACATGCTGACATTCCAATGCAAGAGGAGACCATGTGGCATGCACATTTGGCACTTTGGGCAGCCCAAACGACCCAATAAAAATGTGCCACGTGGCACCCCCAGGGGATTCCATGTCGCACCACCTAGGAGAAGACATCTGGCAGAAGGAAAATGCGACAAGTGGTGCCATACCATCATGACATGTGGCCCCTTGGCAAAGCACCATATGGCTTGGACGTGGCAGTGACGCAGGAAGTGACTCAGTGGCTAACTAGGCTAGGATCATCAAATAGATGGGTTCCATGTGGCCCAATCAGAGGGCACCACATGGCACCCCAAAATTCCCAAGACAGATTGGGAAAAAAAAATTAAAATTAAAAAGGTTCGAGTCAATCAGCGTCAGACCCGACGAATGGACCGGACGACGACCCCATTTTTGGCATCACCACATATCTCGGTCAACATCCCACAGAATCCGGCCAAAAGATCTAGTGACCCCACTAAAGGCTCGTTGTATCTCCTCTAAATCCAGAGAAGGTTCCACATTTACCGATGGAAAGTACCTAACCAAGCATTAAATAGGGCAGTCTGTGCACTTGTCGTGTCAAGTGGGGCGCCAAAGTTAGTCGTGGGGCTAATTTTGTTGGTGGTTAATATATGGATATACCATATAGTTTATATATGGTAAAACATTGGTGTAAAACACTATATTAAATGGTTTTTTTGAAATGGTTATAACTTTTAGCCAAAAGGGGAGCCCACGAGTTTGACCACAGGCATCCCCAACCTTATTGCACTAACTTTACCACTACACCAAGTTTGGAAATTGGTTGGTATTGCATGTGAATTAACTTTTAAACCTAGACTATTCCATCGCTCGGGAGGAGGAGAGTGCATGCCCAAGTCATACGATGACATAGAAATCCATGCAAAGAGTGGAATTAATTGCAGGTGCATGAACGCTTTACAAGGCAGAGAGCCCGGCAGGGGCCTGGAGATGATTTCATCCATTTGAGGTGATTTGAAAATCATTATTAACCAATTTCGTGCCATGGTCACAACAATGTGATCCATTTCTACATCAGAGCTTCATATTAGTAGGCTTATTTAAAAAAATCCCAATGTAAGCTTGGTCTTTTTAATGTTATTTTATTTATGAGATGTTGCATCAATTCTATGCTTGCTACAGGTTTCAAAGAGCATGGAGAGATGCAAAATGGAAGAAAAACCATTTTAATGCAAGAAACCTCATCTCTTCACCCTTGCATGTAAATTTAGGTTGTTCAGTGTAGGAGAGATAGTTTTGGCACTTGGTCGGAAGGTAGCCAATATTGCAGTCAAAAGTCTTGAAATTTCGAGACATGTGTGATGATTGTATTTGTGCTTGGATATTATCAGAATATCTAAAGATGATCATGGATTCATATTAATGGGAATCTTCATTCTTCTTCCACAAGTTTATGACAGTTTTGCTCGTGGATTATCCATAGAGATTATCTCATGTTCATGAGAGATTTTACCATACATTATGAGAAGTTATTCTTTATGTATAAGAACACCCTCTTCGATGTTGTCACCAGCAGTAGGACTATAGCCCTTTCAGTTGTACAAGAGAAGAATATTTTTAAAGAGGAAATAAAGTAGCTAAAAAGTTGAGAAAATCCCATAGACTTAGCCCATCCGGGGTGCTAGAGATTATTTTGGTCACTCTGGTGATGTCTCTATAGTTATGTGTTCAGGTTCTCATAAGGACCTTTTGCCTAAGAAAAGTGATTGTTGTCTTCTTCTACAAAACATATTTTTAAGATGAGTTCACAGGATGCACATATTGTAGGGTGCAAAAACCTTGATTCTCACAGGCTACTCTATACTTGGATTGCGAGGGGTTCGCAGTTGCTCTATAGGCAGGGTGCAAACCTGCTTCAAATCTTAAAAGGAAGAAGAGGTTACGAAGGTTCTAGAAGAGGATATTCTAGAAAATGAGTTGGCATTCGCATGGTTGGCATCCTACTGACTTCTCAGATTTAGTGGGATCATCCTCATCCCTTTAACCATCTCTCCTTCTCCTATATAATGAAAGGTTTCTCAAGGAAAAGGTTAAGCAAGATTGAATAGAGAATTGATGAAAGAATAGGTTCAGAATTGTGTGAGGAATCCTATTTGAATTGGTGATTGAGGCCTCCATTTGTCCATCAAGCCATAGTGGATCTTCTTCATGCAAGTTTGGAACAAGTGCGTGTGTTGGAACAAAGGACCACCAAAAGGAAGCTTGCAACATCAAGGCAGTCTGGTTTTATATTCTACTTTCATTTAATATAATACAGTGGCATGTCCCTTTCCCATAAAATCACTTTTATTTTATTAAATGACTCCTTAATCACATGTTTAGGTCTTCATTGAATGTATTATTGTTGCTTTCACCTTGGTCGATTTGTGTCATTGTAGATCTGATATCACAAGGATACCAAAGCGAAGCAGGGACAACAAATACATAAGGAAGAGATATCTAAAGGTATGTCACTTATTCCTTCTTCAATGACAAATTCAATGATTGTAACTTAGGGAAAGCGTCATGCCATGTCCTGTTTTGTTCTAGATCTAGGTGGATCTAGGGAGATCTGTTAGTGTTCGCATATACCGATTTATCCTATAACAAAATTGGCAACTCCACTGGGGATACAACGCATTTTGTGGTTTTTGTTGGCCATTTTCTCTTAACCTACTCTTTTTCATTTCCAACCAGTCTCTAAGTCTATGGGAGATCCATATAGACTCTTTGGACCTAGAAGTTCACTCAATTTTTTTGTCCTTTTTCCAAATTTTCCTTCATTACAATCATTCTCGCACTCTACCTCTCTATAGCTTGTGAAAACCATTGATTTTCACACCCTACTGTTCAATCTAGTGCGACCTTCTCGCACTCTGCCAATGTCTAGACTGCAAGAATTCCTAATTTTCGCACTGTACTCCACTACTAGGCTGCGAACTCGTTTGTAAATTTTTTGGATTATGTCTTCTTATATTTTTGATGCCCAGATTTGTCAGTTTACCTGGGAAGAACTTCTTTTTCCAATGTTTGATTGTTTCTTGTTTTCAAATCTTGCGGTTGATTGGTTTTCGGAGATCGAAAACTCTTCTTAATCATTTGTTCCCAGTTTTTACTTCTTGACCTTTTATCGACAAGGGTATAATCTCTGATCTTGAGATCTGAGTGCTTGTTTGATCAAAAAGTCTTTGATTGGATTAAAAGTTGGGATAGATTGTGTTTTTGGATTGCTTGCTTCCTGGAAAATTCTTTGTCCATGTGCATTTTGCGAACTACTTTCTTGTCATTTTTATTTTTATCTACGTTGAAAGTTTGATTTGGTTGCTTGTTGGGTGTATCAATTTTCGTTGATTACTTGAGATTTCTTCCCTACATCCCTATTTTGGTTTGTGAAAGAAAAATTTAAACCATTCGTTATTGTTGAGTAATCATTCATAAGAAAGTTTTTGCATTCATTTTTTTTTTTTTACAAAAAGATAAAGAAGAGAAAATTGAGAAACTTCATTTTTATGGTTGTTTGCAATCGTGTTCAAGAAAAAGAAAAGTACTTTTCGTAGCTTATAGTTCCAAAAAAGACACCTTCTTCCTGCTGTAGATAGAATTCATTGAATGAAAAATTTCATCCTTCATCTCTATTTGCATCTTAATGGGTCAAGGTCTCAACAACATTGGTTTCATTTCCATCTTCCTCTTGCATAAACAATAGCCTCTAAAACACAATGCAATCTAAAATTTATTAGTAACTTTTATTTTCTAGAAACTCTTCTCACCAACATTAGTTAGGCTAGTGCCTTGGAATAGGTTGTAAGGCACACTCTCCAAATCATAAAACACACTGTAGTATCTTGTGATAGGGAGTGTTGAAATCCATTTGCAACATTTTGTCCTGGGAAGCCCTTCTCACACAAGGGTCAAACCTGAGGTCGCATTAAGACTGGAACAATTACTCTCCTTGCTTTATTGGTCTTGGTGTAGAGATTGCACGTATTATGGGGGTCGCTTGAAGGTATACCCACAATTATGAGTGGAAGCCTCTCGAGTTGATTTCGGGATAAATACCCTACCTTTGCACGTGGATCGTACTGTCGACTGTTCCCCCAGGAATCATTGTTGTTTTTGGTAACCTTAGTGGCCTATCTTCTTAGAAATTGTTAACACAAGGTGACTGTGGAGGGGCAAGTCTCTACGGTACCTAGAATCGACGTTGTCCAAACTCACTCGGACTCCTTGGAGGGTATACCCATGATTATGTGTGGGAGATTGCACCAAGGTGTAAGTCCGTTAAGCAAGTCATCCATGTAACTTTTCCACCTTCTCTATCCTAGCCCCTTCTTGTCTCGACTTCACGACATTGGATTTCATCACCAACTAGTGACTTCGGAACAAAAAGGTTTGTTTGCATGGTTTGAACTCTAGATTTTATTAGTGACTGTTGTTGTTCTCCGTAGTTGGCCATAGAATTTCTTTCATAAGATTTTAGCTCGATCACCATTGATATGGAAGGTTCTCAACCCTTGCCTACCAACTCACCGGAGGGCTCTCCTCAACAGATTGAATTCCAAGACATTTCCACTCCATGAGTGGAAAGAACTGACTCTTTAGAACAATTTTGAATTACAGATTCTCTAGAGGGCTTGCGACTTCCTCCCGACTCTGTGAGACATATTGTTCGAGTGAATTCATCCAGAGAAATTGTTGTTGAGTCTTCCGAATTACCAACCGGACCTTTCATAGGCCCTGAAGTTCAGGATCCTTTTTGGACTACTGGCATTTTTAGACGGGATCTCTTTGGCTCAGGAGCAGGTGTTGATATCATTGTCACACCTGAGCTACTCGAAACATCTGATCCATATGCGATACCTTTTACTACTGCCTATTATTTCCCTGGTTCATACACTCAGCCAACCGACCATATCTTGACTATCCCCCTTCAAATGGCCCATTATATAATGGTCCCAGATACTACAAATCTTCACACCGAGAATACGGTGGCTAGCCAATTTGCCATTGGCACACCTAGACCTACCCCGTCCCTTCCCCCTGGATATAATCCGTTAAATTCTTCTATCCCTATTCCTACTCAGGGTCCATCCGGAGTTTCTAGAGTCTTTCCCCCTCCTGAACACCATGTTGTTTCCGATTTTATTCCGACACTCCCTCGTGTCCCCTCTGGAGGCTCCTATCCACCTTTTTCTGGTGGAGCTGGCCCTAGTGGAATCACTGAGTTTTTCACACCTACTTATCAAATTCCAGTTGGAGGACAACCCCCAACTGGAGGTCAAACCCACGGTTAAATCCCATTTGGGACGCAAACCCCAGTTGGAGGAAAACCCCCACCTACCCCACCCTCTGGACATAACATACCTATAGCCTTGACCTAGTATTGGAACTATCTTACCCAAGGTAATCCCCAATCGACTGGGGGGCCATAGCCTCCAACTAGCTCTTTCATACCCCTTGGTATAGGCCATCCATACCTAGGTCCACCTAATCCCATCTGGGTTTCTAACATCCCTAACCAGTACAACCCTATGGGCCACATGTCTACAACCCAACAACCGAATCTTCCCGAATCTTCTCATTATATGCACACTGCTTATGGTCCTACTGGTATACCTACGGGACTTCCTTCCCAAAGTCACCAGTACCCTCATGTGAACAGACAATTACCCTTTCTCGCCACTCTGGACCTCCCTGATTTATCTAGGATCTTGAATGACCCTATCCTTCATTCTCCCCATTGGCCCATTATACCAGCCAAGTTACCATCCGACATTCCCAAGTTTGATGGTAAACCGGGAGAGGACCCGAACAACCATGTTATGAATTTTCACCTTTGGTGTTCATCCAACTCTTTGATGGATGACTCCATTAGGTTAAGACTCTTCCAACGAACCCTTACTGGTTCGACTGCAAAGTGGTATATAGAATTACCACAAGGCTTCTTCACTGACTTTAATACCCTCGCCATGGATTTTCTCACCCATTACCAACTGCCTATCATCTATGAAATGGGAACCGAGATATTAAGTTCCTTCAAGCAAAATAAGGCCACTCATATTTTCGATCACATCCATGAGTGGAGACGAAGACGACATCTGATCAAACTCGATCTCCTCGATCAACTATTGGTAGAATGGTTCACTAAATCATTTTTGAATAAAATCTCCCGTGATATTTCCATGGGTGGCATTGTCACCGAAGAGTAGGCGATTAGTCGTGCTCAGTACCTTGATCTCGTTTATTCACAAACAAGTACCCTATACGACTTACTCCCTGATGCTCCTCGTCCTTCTACCACAACTACCTCAACAAACCCAACAACCTCTCATGCTGCTGACGGTGTGATTGACACTTTCCATGTTGACGCCAAATCTACGTCGACCTCTCACACCAATACCAAATCTTCTGCTGCTAATGTACATAATGCTCCGTCTCCCACTCCTTCCACCGAAAAAACTTCCGAGGTGAACTCTGTTCAATCCACCCCCACCCGTAAAAATAAATCCAAAAAAGGAAAGGGTAGGAATAAGGAGGATAAAAATAACCCCCAATCCGAAAAAAAAAAACACAACATGTTGACGATAAGGATAAGCATAAACCAAAATATCTGTGTCTTATATGTGGTGATGATCACTACATGAAAGATTGTCCGAGACGAGCTGAAGTCACTAAATTCCTTCAAGGGGCCCCGAAGCCTCCTACACCTATCGTTTTGTCCCAACCTTTCCCTTCTCAACAACAGGCCCAATTGGTCATTCATGACCAGCCTTCTCCTTTTAATACTTCATACATCCTAATGTGCACGGGTGATTCAAATAAGAACGACATTGCTATCACCACTCGAGCCAAAGATTATTCTCCCTCTAAGGAGAAAGTTGATGATACACCACCACCATTGGTACAATCGACTCCCTCGACTTCACCTCCCAACGGTCCTCTTCATCTCGAATGACCGAGCCTCGATACTGTTCTTTTCCCTCCTCCCAAGGGCGTTGTTCGAAAGTCTTCCTTCAATCCTCATGCGCGTGCTGCTCAAAACTACAACATTATAGAAGATATTGCGCAAGCACCCTCCACGATGTCGGCCCTCGAAGTCCTCCAAAGTTGCCTCGTGCAATGGAGGGCTCTATTAAAGGCTATTGGTGGAATCGATCCCACGGATACGAACTTAATAATCTTTGACCTGGAAGATCACGTTCCAAGGCTCCCCCCTCAATTAGCGTTTCAAATACAAGTTGTCGTTGAAACCAAAAATATCTGTAGAACGGTTATTGACGAGGGAGCCTTGACATTCATCATGGCTATCACTTGTTGGAGAGCCATTGGTTCTCCTTCCCTTACTGAATCACACAACACCCTTAAGGCCTTTAATGGCTCTGGTTTTAAGCCCTACAGTGTCCTCCCTTCGTTACCCATTACGTTGGAAGGAAAAACGACCAACGTCGAAGTTGAGGTCTTTAATGCACCTCTCGATTATAACCTCTTGCTTGGACGTAGTTGGATCGATTCCATACGTGCGGTTGTGTCCACACTTTTCTGCATGTTATGTTTCCCACACCAAGGAAATATGGTCAATGTTGACCAGCTAGCCTTTTTCAATTCTGACTCTCGTACCATCAACATACCTTTCATTTCAAAGACCTCCTAGGTATGAGAATGTCGGTGTGGGTCTTCTTAAAGATTCCTCTTTGATGGGTACTTTCCCCATTCCACCACCCGATGTTCCACATCCGTTTGTTGCCTCGATCAACATGATTTCCACCTCTGTTCATGAAACCCCTACATCTTATGACCCGTGGATAGTACCCAACCCCAGTGATCATCTTCACTATGGAGACCAAATGCCTTTGAGTCCGGTCGAATATGCTTATCAAGCCATTCAATCGGCAACCCCTTCTACACCCTCTCTTGGTGATTTATCTCTGGATCCATTCCGTGTTATTTTTCCTATAGATGAGATGATTATGTCTGTAATGTCCATGGAAGATACCCCTTGGGATGATGGACATTATCATTCCATTCTCTTCGTGGAACAACACACCATTGAGATTTACCAACGGATATCGACTTCGTCGACCATTCTCGTCATTTATACCATTCCCGAGTCTACACATGATATGTTCTACGAAGGGAACTTAAGTAATATCTCACCCACCATCCCCCTTGACATATCCATTAAACCTGGAGTTGTCGAAAATATGCATATCAGAGCTTCCTGTTCCAACGACGAAGTTGTCACCTACAAGTCTCTTTTTCAAGAATTTTGTGACATAAAGCTGGATTTATTTACCCTGTGGCTCTAATTGACTGGTTTTCCAATCTTGTTCCGGTTAACAAGAAACAAGGTACGATCCACATGTGCATTGATTATAGGGATATTAACAAATCTTGTCCTAAAGACAACTTCCCCACCCCCTTTGTTGACCAGATCGTCTACGATTGTGCCGGGAGTGAAATCTTCTCTTTGATGGATGGTTTCTCCGGATATAATCAAATCAATATCGTACCCTCCGACCAACACAAGACCGTTTTTATTTGTCCTTGGGGCACTTTTGCCTACCAAAAACTACCCTTTGGTTTAAAGAATGCCGGCGCGACTTTTCAATGTGCTATGTCTTATGCCTTTCATGATATAAATCACATTGTGCAACCATATCTCGATGACCTACCGACTCATTCCATGCACCGTGTAGATCATCCAACACACCTCCAAGCCATTTTCCTTCGATGTCGGTTTTACCGTATACGCTTAAACCCGCACAAATGTGTTTTTTGTGTCGAATTCGGCCAACTTCTAGGCTTTATTGTTTCGGTTCAAGGGATCAGGGTAGATCCTTTGAAGGTCGAGGTGATTCTTAATCTCCCTCCTCCTTCCTCACTTCGCCAGCGACAATTTTTTCAAGGGAAGGCAAACTTTCTATGTCGTTTCATCCCAAACTACGTTGAGTTAACCCTCGGATTTACTCGACTTCTCAAGAAAGGTTCTGAGTTTGTATGGGACACCATTGCCAACAAAGCTTTGGACACTTTAAAACTGACTTTAACTTGTACCCCACTACTTTTCCCACCCAATTACAGTTGAGATTATTTCCTTTATCTCGCAGCCTCAGACTCTACCATTGCTATGGTTCTAGTCCAGAAGGATGATTCTCATGACGAATATGTCATTTATTATTTGAGTCGGAGTCTCATGACTACCGAAACCAAGTATTTACATGTTGAAAAACTAGCCTTGGCAACCATCCAAGCCATCCAACATTTCCGACACTATATCCTTTTACGCAAGACTATTGTGATTTCCAACTGCAACCCTATGCAACACATTCTTACATGCCAATTGCTAGGGGGTAAATACTCCAAATGGATCGTAATACTCTAGGAGTTTGACTTATAATTCAAACGCGCTAAGTCCAAGAAATCCTTGGTGTTTGTCGAATTGATATGTGACCTTCCCTATTCTGAGACAGAAAATGTAGAAAAGGATTCATTACGCGATGAATCCTTTTTTCTGATCAGTTATGATGACCTTTGGTATGGGGATATCATTATATATCTCCAAACTCAGACTTTCTGGCCTGATTTTTCTAGCACTGACCGCCGTCGAATACGTTACCAAGCCCATCAATATATTATCCTTAGTGATACTCTTTATCGTTGTGGGATTGACTCTATTTTTCGGTGATGCCTCACCTTTGACGAAGCCGAGAAAGACTTGAATGATTGCCATTCTGGAGCATGTGGTGGTCACATTTCTAGGTATGCTACTGCCCAAAAGATCTTACACACTGGGTATTTTTGGCCTTCTTTATTCAAAGATTGTATTATCATTGTCCAAAAATGCCACGCTTGCCAAACATACAACAAAAAAATACGATCACACCCTGCTCCTCTACACCCTGTAGTCTCCGTTGGACCTTTGCGAAATGGGGTATCGATTTCATGACATGTCACCCTCACTCAGTCGGGGGGTATGGATACATTATTGTAGCTGTAGATTATTTTACGAAATGGGTCGAGGAGATGCCTACATTCGACAATACGAGAAAGACTGTAACACTATTCATATTCAATCATATCATTGCTCTATTTGGTGTTCCCCAAGCTATCGTTACTAATCATGGTAGCCACTTTAGAAACTTCATGATGTCCGAACTCACCAACAAGTTGGGTCTTCACCATGAAAACTCAACACCCTATTACCCACAGGCCAATGGTCAGGTTGAAGCAATAAACAAAGATCTCATTACCATGCTTCGACGAATGATAGGGATTCACAAAAATAGTTGGCACAGGATGTTGTTTTCCGCTTTGTGGACTTACCGTACATCCGTCAAGTCTACTACCATGTTTACACCTTTCCAGTTAGTTTATGGTATAGAAGCCATCTTGCTGATTGAATGTGAGATACCATCTCTAAAACTAGTTGTTG
Organism: Picea glauca; assembly: GCA_000966675.3. Classification (NCBI taxonomy): domain Eukaryota; kingdom Viridiplantae; phylum Streptophyta; class Pinopsida; order Pinales; family Pinaceae; genus Picea; species Picea glauca. The sequence continues at coordinate 109,599 of JZKD02S0994487.1, forward strand.
AACTTCTCCCAAACACTTCTGCTGAAGAAGAATGTCTGTTGTATCTTATGCAACTGGACAAAACCCGTCGTGATGCCACCCTAGTTATAGAAACCCAGAAGAAACGCGTCAAATCCCAATACGACAAACATGTCAAACCACACATTTTCTCTGAAGGTGATCTAGTTCTTCTTTATGAACAAGATCAGAATTTTCTAGGAGACGAAAACTTTGAGGCTATGTGGAGAGGTCCTTATATTGTCAGACGAGTGTTGGAGAAAGGAGCCTATGAGTTAGTGGACTATGATGGTGTCCCTTTGAGTGAACCTAGAAATGGGCTTTACTTAAAGAAGTACTATGCTTAGGTCATTTTTGCAAGAGTGCTTGTATTTTATTGTATCATACTTTTGTGTGTTACTTTAGTGTGATTTTTCATTATTTGGTTTCTACCCTCGACCACTTACCTTGCATTGTGCTTGGTTTCCATATGTTGGAGTCTTCGCTACCCCACATTGGCTTCATCGATGGCACTAGTCGTAGTACTCAGAATCTAGCTTCTGCTGCATGGGCAATTTATGCACCTGAAAACAAACTTATCAGTCTATGAGGTGTTTGCCTCAGTCGTGCGACCAATAATATCGCAGAATATAGCACCGTTATCGAATTGTTGACCGATGCTATTTCACTTGGTATCCGCCACCTAGTTATACAACTTGATTCAGAGCTAGTAGTGCTACAGTTAAGTAATGTCTATGCTATTTGAAGTCCTACTTTATTACGGGTATATCTACGAATTCACCTTTTGGAACGTTATTTGATTATATCGAATCAACACATTCCTAGATGTCTAAATATGTTGACTGATGATTTAGCTAATTATGTGTTAGACAGACATCTGAGACTCTTATAACACCAATCACACATCATATGTATTATACAAAACAAAATAAGCTGGTAGAAGACGCATATATATATATATATATATATATATATATATATATATATAACGATCAAAAGTTTTACAAAAGTTTTGTCCAAAGACCAAAATATCAAAATATGAAGCCCATGGCTTCTACAAATTAGCATTACGGATGACGCTCATGGTAACATACAACTGCTCGGGCTACCCTATGGAGCAGTCGATTAAGAGACTCAAACATGCCCACAGTATGGCACTGATAGTGTCTCGGGATCTCCCCAATAGAGATGTCTGGGACATCTGCAGTCAGACCCTCTAAGTTATGTTCAATTGTCTCGTATTCCTTAGCATCCCATCCTACCACTGGAGCCACTTCCCCTCGTCTCATGTGGTCATCAACCATATACAGCATATGGACAGTAAAGGTAAAGAACAACAATCACACATAGAGTATACACAGAGACATATTTTTCACGAGGAAACACATGAAGGGAGAAAACCTCTTCTTCTTCGAAATGATAGGTAGTCTTTTAAGTTCTGTACATCATTTACAATTGAGCACCAACTCAATGTGAGGCTGCTACCTCTGTTTTACAAGCTGCAACTTGTGTGAGAGCACCAACTCTCTGGTTTCTCTAGCACCCACTAGAAGGAAGCACCAACTCCCTGAATATTCCAGCACCAACTGGATGGAAGCCCCAACTTCCAGTTACACAGGCTCCAACCTGCATAACAGAGAACACTTGTTCTCCCTAGCACCACCCTGCCACCCTTGTTTCTCTGTCTACAACCAGATGGAAGCTACAACTTCCTCTGTTCAAGATCCCACTTGAACCTCTGAGGACAACAGTCCTCCCGAGCACCTCCCAACCACCCTTAAATATAAAATAATGAATACACAGACAATTTATGCAGATAAATCACTTCTTACCATTCTTTCTCTGTTCTGTAAATCTGATCTTCAACAAATTGTTCTGCAATTCTTCTCTTCCTCTGTCCATTCAACAGGTCTTCTCTACATCAAATTCTTCTGTCATTCTGCTCTTCTTCTTCTCTGCCTGTCATTCTGCTCTATTTTTTCTTTACATTTCATCTCATTCTATACATCTGTTAAAATTTCATACTACGCATCTTCTCATTTCTCCTTTCTTACTGTTTCGTTCTTTTTCCATCCAGAACGACCAACCTGCCACAATCTGTCTCATCTTCTTTTATGCATACCTCCCCGATGATTCCACTTCGCCTTCCCTCAGCCGAAACAAGAACACCTGTCCTAGCAACTGAAACGCTAACCGATTCGTCATCATGAGTCCGTTTTGCTAACAGAATCCAAACTCAGTAGTTAAC
>JZKD02S0994487.1:118460-131592 GCA_000966675.3 Picea glauca
TAGTCAGCACACCTATGGTGGTTGGTTGCAAGCTGAGCAAAGATGATATCTCACCTGATGTTGATCAAAGGACATATCGTTCAATGATAGGCAGTCTTCTGTACATCACATCATCGCGTCCTGATATAATGCAAGCTGTTGGAATGGTAGGTCGTTTTCAGTATGCTCCTAAACAAACTCACTTGGTAGTTGTTAAAAGAATATTCAAATATCTGAAGGGAACAATGACATATGGACTGTGGTATCCTAGAAATCAGAATTTCCAGTTAACTGCCTATTTAGATGCAGACTGGGCTAACTGTGTTGATGAGAGAAAGAGCACCAGTGGAGGAGCATTTTTTCTGGTTGACTCATTAGTTGCATGGGTTAGTAAAATGCAAGGATCCATTTCATTATCCACTACAGAGGCAGAATACATTGCTGCTTCTACTTGCTGCACACAGATCTTATGGATGATACAATCTCTTGCAGATTTGAAGGTAACTTACACTGATCCTATCCCAATTCATTGTGATAACACCGGTGCCATAAGTGTCTCCAAGAATCCTGTTCTTCATTCCAAGACTAAGCATATTCCTATAAAGTATCATTTTCTCAGAGAATAAGTTACAAACAGAATTGTTCAACTGAACTATATACCCTCTACAAAACAGATTGCTGATATTTTTACTAAACCATTAGTTGCAACCCCTTTTGAATATCTTCGTCAAAAGTTGGGGGTCATAATTTCTTGTGTCTAATATGTTCACCTGGTCAGGGGGAGTATTTATTGAATATCTRGTATATTTCCTATATGCTTATAAACGCCAGGGGGAGTATGTTTTGCAATCAAATCAGGGGTAGAATGTTTCTTCTTTGACATTGATGTCAAAGGGGGAGAAAGGATATGCTTCGGGAGCAAAGTCAAATGAGTAGAGGAGAAGAGTCGAATAGTAGATTCGGAAGCAGAAAGCAGAGTTGAATCCGAAGGCATTTGGGTGCTTGTGTTGCCATCAATGCCAAAGGGGGAGATTGTTGGCAAATATTGAACAAGTAGCGAATGCGTGTTGATGGTGGTTGTCATTGATGGCAAGTTTGCAGACAGCGAATGGTTGTTGTCATTGATGGGTTTGTATCAGACATATTGCAACAAGATCACGGTTCAATCATAACCATTGAATCTAGAATGAGATCTGGACTGTTGATTTTCTTCATCGGAGAATCGGGGATCGGGACTTTGAAATGTCCAATTCACTTGACAACAAAAACCCCGATTTCGCGATATGCGAAATCGCGATATAATCTGAGCCGTCAGATCAGGCTTTGATCTAGACCATTGATTCTAGACCGTGTCGGAGAATCGGGGATCGCAACATGGAGTAGCAAGTAAATAAATGTGACGAGAACTCTGATATAGTGATATGCGATGTGAGATGCCACCTGTCCTCCCACGCCGGATCCTCTTGGATCCTTGACACACGTCCTATCAGAGATCCACGGCTGTGGTCGCTTCTCGCAATTCGGGGTTCAGCAGGCCTCACACCCTTAGTCTCAAGACTCCCGATATGCCGACGACGCTTGATCCTTTGCCACCTATCCTTACAAATGGACGGTTCTGATTAGGTCGGGTTATTACTCATCGTGAAATCGAAATTCTCGTTGCATTATGTTCTTTGCCTTTTGAATTCGCGATCCCCGAAACTCCGACACAGGCTGTGATCAACGGTCCAGATCTCATTCTCGATTCAATGGATGTGATTGAATCGCGATATCTCATATCTCGAAATCGGGGTTTTCGTTGCATTGTGTTCTTTGCCTTTTGATTTCGCGATCCCCGAAACTCCAACATGGTCTAGAATCAACGGTCTAGATCAAAGCCTGATCTGACGGCTCAGATTACATAGCGATTTCGCATATCGCGATATCGGAGTTCTCGTCACATTTATTTACTTTCTACTCCATGTTTCGATCCTCGATTCTCCGACATGGTCTAGAATCAACGGTCAAGATCAAAGCCTGATCTGACGGCTCAGATTATATCGCGATTTCGCATATCGCGAAATCGGGGTTTTTGTTGTCAAGTGAATTGGACATTTCAAAGTCTCGATCCCCGATTCTCCGATGAAGAAAATCAACGGTCCAGATCTCATTCTGGATTCAATGGTTACGATTGAACCGTGATCTTGTTGCAATCTGTCTGATACAAACCCATCAATGACAACAACCATTCGCTGTCTACAAACTTGCCATCAATGACAACCACCATCAACACCCATTCGCTGCTTGTTCAATATTTGCCAACAACCACCTCATCATCCTCGGATCCCGTGGGGTCGGTAAACCCCAATCTACCTGTAGACGCAGTAGTGGGACCCTCTCAAGGAAGAAAGACACCAAAATCGACCCATACCCGAACTGTTTCAGGTTACCCCTTCTGCAATTTGTCAGTTTCCTCTTCATGCTGCGAAGAACCGCATCCGACTAGTTGAAAACCCGAGGCTCTGTGCACTCTATTGCATACTGGAAATATCTCGGGAGAGCCATGTGCAGAGTCGTGCTCCTGGCCATGCATGCAATGGTCAACAAGATAGTCCGTAGGGTAAGATCTTGGACACCCCAGATGGCTACTTTACCTTTTCTTCTCTCCGCCTCGGGAACATAATATTGGCGAACATACTCGCTCATAGGAAGTCCAGCGCCTCTACCTCCGGTCAGAGTCGCATGGTATCCACGTCGTAACAACCTCGTCAGAAAATAGATATCCTCAATATCTAGTGTAAGCGTGTGGACCCCTACATGAAATACCTATTGATACACATCCCACATGTGGACTAGGTACTCTAACAACCTAAGTTGGGCTCTCATGCCCTGGATCCTGAAAATTTTTAAGATCCCACATTCCCAGAGGGAAACAACTGTACCCGGATCATTTTCGGCAATGGCATCATCCTCCTTGTGTTCTCTTTCCCTCCATTCCAACATCGTGATGATAAATACCTACAATGGAGCCATGAGAAGGAAATTAACAACTCAATTTAACCTTTTGAATAAATTTTTATTGAGAAAAAACATACATGAAAATCCGATTTTCGGCCCTCGTAGGTGAAGCTTTCACACAGCGCGAGATTCTCATAGGTGCACTAAATCCCACCTGTGAAAACCTTAGTTTATCGCACGTCCCTAATGGCCCACCTGCGAGAATGCCTGAGCGCACCTACTGGCCCCAAAATGGACTCAAACACTAAAATTTGCCAATAAATATCAAATTTAATCCATGAAAAAGTTGAAGAATCAGGAGATTACCTCGTTGGCCAAAACCGTTTTCTAAATGACCGTTTGTACCTCCCGTAATCGACCGAAAAAATTTGGGAAAAAAGAGGTGTGTTGGACAAGTTTTTGACAAAGTAACAATGAAATGGTAAAAAGGGCTTTTCACCCATATTTATTCACTTTTTTACTATTTTTCATTGTATTTTTATATTATTTTTAGTATTATGCCTAAAAACCTATTACCCTAATGGCCTTGTGAGTATGGTTTTTCGCAGATAGATGACCTAGAAGCCCGAATGACGGTGTACGAGTATTTTTTTTCCTTTTTTATCCGTCACATATACGAATACCATTTTAGGGTTTTGTAGGAAAAACCTCAAGCTCAGTCTTCATTCGTTCTCGCGCTCAGAAATACATGAGAACGCAACCGAGTATACTTTTGTTGTCTTTTGGTACTCATTATGGTAACATGAAAACAATGAAAATAAGGGAGTATCCTTTAAGCTATTTTCACGCTCCATAAAAACGAAAAGATTGCCGAGTGATCTTGTTCTTTTCACGCTCGTAAAAGTATTTGAAGAAAACATTCAATGAGTGATAGTTTATCACTTTTTCGGTCTCGTTGAACTAATTTACAAAAAAGAAACCGGGAGAGTTCTCTTTAAGTGTTTTTCAGACTCTCAAAACATGAAAAACCCCTGAGTTTTCTATCTTTGGACTCGTTAAACAAACACCGAAATACCTTTATGGGACCGAACCACTCCTTCCTAGGGTTCGCTAAACATACTCCGAGGAACTTGTCCAAAGGATGAGCTTACATCAACAAGCATATGTTATCCTCCTTAAGCTTGTGTAAAAATAAAGAGGTACTCGCCAGAAATGGTGGGGGGAATTTTGGGAAAGAGATGTGCCTTCATATTTGTATTAGTGGCAGTAAGCGTCTCTCTTGAACATGACACCCCCTGTTCGTCATTTGAATCCGAGTTGGGAAATCCATTTGTCTCTCGTCTGACTTGCTACAAGGTCATATCTTGGGTCGTCTTTGAGTCAATGTTGCCAAGACCATTGTCGTGTCGTTCATATGTTCAAGAGAACTCCAAACAAGCCCTCCATTGAGTCGGCCATCTGCAGTTGTCAATTCTTACCATGTTGGCCTTCCCTGTGTCAGTTTCAAATCATATTCATACTTTGACTTACCCTAAAAATTTGTTATTTATTTCGTGTCATTGATGGGGGATACATCAAGGCCCTCATGTGACGAGTCTTTTTCCATCGACTCCAACTCATTATCCGGGAATAAGACTTAGAAATCATTTAGTACCTTAGAACCTGCATGCCTTAATGGCAGGTCTCTTCGCTTTCGACAGTGGATTCACATCATTGGTCCCTGATTGAGAGATTCCGCCAAGTGTTCGACCTCAACTCATTTGTTCACATTCGTTCAGATTGTACTTAGGTACCTTGGGAATCATTGACATCAATGGTGATTTCCCTGGCACTTGTTAATGGTTTTCATCAATGACTAGTAATCAAGTGGTTTCTACCATGTTTGACTTCGACACCTATAATCACATGGTTAGATTCATACTTTCAGACGACGGGATTGAAGACCCTGGGTCTCATCTTTTTTGGTCCAGGTTGCGATGGAGTATTTATGATTTGTATTGACACATAGATCCACTTTGTATGTCGCGTGGCTATGTCCTAATCTGAGTCTTCTAACACATAGATCCACAGTGTATTCTTGGTGGCTATGTAGCATTTTGATGACATGGATCCACGGTGTATGATTGGTGGCCATGGCCTACATTTGTGATTTCATTCATTTGTAGTCTGAGCATGGGAATGCCTACCTCGAAACTAGTATTATATTTTGTAGATGCTTGATTGTTTGTAGGTTTCCGATTAGGTGCGATCCTTGTTTCTGACACACACATGCATTTTACAAAGTATTTCGGCTGTCATGAGTTCCAGCCTCATATTTTGGGGGGCATTATGTTACAAATTATTTTGGTCACTCTGGTGATGTCTCTACAGTTATGTGTTTAGGCTCTCATAAGGACCTTTTGCCTAAGAAAAGTGATTGTTGTCTTCTTCTACAAAACATATTTTTAATATGAGTTCGCAGGCTGCACATATTGTAGGGTGAGAAAACCCTGATTCTCGCAGGCTACTCTATACTTGGATTGTGAGGGGTTCACAGTTTCTCTATAGGTAGGGTGCGAACCTGCTTCAAAGCTTAAAAGGAAGAAGAGGTTACTAAGGTTCTAGAAGAGGATATTCTAGAAAATGATTTGGCATTCGCATGGTTGGAATTCTACTAACTTCTCAGATTTAGTGGGATCATCCTCATCCCTTTAACCATCTCTCCTTCTCCTATATAATGAAAGATTTCTCAAGGCAAAGGTTAAGCAAGATTGAATAGAGAATTGATGAAAGAATAGGTTCAGAATTGTGTGGGGAATCATGTTTGAATTGGTGCTTGAGGCCTCCATTTGTCCATCAAGCCATAATGGATCTTCTTCATGCAATTTTGGAGCAAGTGTGTGTGTTGGAACAAAGGACCACCGAAAGGAAGCTTGCAATATCAAGGCAATCTGGTTGTATCTTCTACTTTCATTTAATATAATACAGTGACATGTCTCTTTCCCATAAAATCACTTTTATTTTATTACATGACTCATTGATCACATGTTTAGGTCTTCATTGAATGTATTATTGTTGCTTTCACCTTGGTCGATTTGTATCGTTGTAGATCTGATATCACAAGGCTACCAAAGCGAAGCAAGGACAACAAAGACATAAGGAAGTGATATCTAAAGGTATGTCACTTATTCCTTCTTCAATGACAAATTCAATGATTGTAACTTAGGGAAAGCATCATGTCCTGTCCTGTTTTGTTCTAGATCTAAGTGGATCTAGGGAGATCTGTTAGTGTCCACATATACCGATTTATCCTATAACACGGGGAAAACTTTGTTATCACATGGTGACTTCTTGTCTCTTTTATGTGGTTTTTTATCTCTCAGTGTGCTTGTTCATTTCATATTCATGATGTTTTCCGTTATTTCTGCATTTAAGTATTGGAAGATTTAAGTGACGATACATGAAATGTAATAAGTTGATTATCCAAGTCTTTAGTTCAATTTGGATTCAAGCCTCCTAAACATTTCAACTTCACATTTTAATGCAATTATTTCAATAAAATGATCTTAAAAAAACTGACCCTTCAAGGAGTGACATAAGACCAAAGAAGAATTTGTAACAATATCACCTCGGGCTCAGATCAAGTGGTATCAGAGAAAGATTGACAAAAATTGTAGGTGTTGAAGATGGAGAGAATGCCAAAGCTTGCATGGTTTGATGAACTACAAGAGATAAACCAAATCCTTCAAACATAGAATGTTGGGTTGAATACATTGCTACAATATGCAGAAGAAGAGAATCAGATGTTGCGGTTGTAGCTATAAGCTATGAAGGTGAAAGCTAGGGAAGGTTCTACGTCAGGGGAAGTAAAGAGGCCATCTTATGGCCATGGTGGATATACTGGTTATGGATTTGATCATGACAATGTTGATGGTTGTTCTTATTTTTAGATGATAGAGGAGGTGATCCAGGCACCAGGGAACCAAGGAGGTTTCTTGGAAGCCTCATCTACCGCTCCTTCTCACCAGGAGGAACAATTGGGCACATTTCAGGAAGAAGACTGAGAGTCACAGACCATAATGGAGGTAAATGATCCATGTTTAGTTCCTTTCTTCATTGATGTTGATATCCCCTTTGGAGTCTTTGAACAACAAACTATAGGCATCGACTTAAAGTTAATGAAGAAGATGAGGTATAAAGGAGGAGGCCTTGGAGCCAATGGCCAACGAATTATGGATCCCATTGAGGTGGTGGAATGGCCTTGATATACCAGGCTAGGTTATGTATGAGAAGAGATTGGAGAATGCTCCAAAACCAAAGAAGAAGAAATCTCTAAGACCCCAGAAGCTAGTGAATCTTCAAGTGACAGAACCGAATCAGTGCAGGCTCAGAGCACATCATTTCATGATCGTAATTATGAGTTATCTCCAAGGGGATATGAGTACTCCAAAGGAAGGGCTAACCCAAGCTCTCCTCGATAGTCCAACACCAGAGACAACCCATCAAGATATAAAAAGTCTCAGTATTTTAATGTTCCATTTGATTATAAACACATTGATAATGTAAAACAAAGACTATGGCATAAGAAACCATGCACGTTTTGTGGTATGAATAACCATGTTGTTTCTCAGTGTTGGAAAAGAAAATCTTTGTACAGGAAAGTTATGGCAACCAAAAAGGAGCCAAGACTTTCTCCACATGAGGAGAAAAGGACGAGCAAGAAAACCTTGAAGAGGAAAGACCATTGCAACCATTGAGACAAAGGTGGACACCATGAAGCCACATGTTGGACCCTCCATCTAGAGTTGCATCCCAAGAAGGATAAGAAGGTCAAGAAAACACCCTTGAAGGAACCAGCTAGCGAGTAAACTCAACAAAGAAGCCAGCTACTGAAAAAGAGACAACTCGAGGAGAAGGACCCATTTGTCTTAATGACTGGAAGAATGGAAAAGATTTTTGAGTTAGTTGATAGTGGACATTATTGTAAATCACGTGTTTCTTATAAGACCCCATAGAAGGGCACTTTCGTAAAAGTGATGACTTGTATAATATCACTTCATTCACACAACATGATGATATGTTTACGCCTTTGTGAGGTAGCTTTGGGTTTGGGATTCTATTGTAAGTCCAAGAGACATTTTTTAATCTTATAATGTAATACTTTTGGGGTCCAAAATTCCTTTCAGTGGGAGGATATGATACATGAGGCTTAGGATATGATCCAGGAAGCCCATAAACATTCCAGGAGACTGAGAATGGTCCAAGAGGAGACAAAAGGGTCAAAAAGAAAAGTTCTCATAATCTAGTCAAAACATCACCAAGTCAAAGAGCTCGTCGCAAGATTTCCAACAACGTAATAGGCTCGTCAAATGGAGCTATAACGAAGGATTTATAGCCGGTAAAAGTTGGCAGTCACCCTAGTCAAAGTCAAAGGATGACATCATCATCCATACTGTTGACATCGGTGGATGATTGTGCAGAGATGATGTCATGCTAATGTGGAAGCACGAGAGATTTCCATGTGGCATGCAAATTTGGCACTTTGGGCAGCCCAAACGACCCAATAAAATTGTGCCATGTGGCACCACCCTAGGATTAGACACATGGCAGAAGGACAATGCGACAAGTGGTGCCATACCAACATGACACGTGGCACCTTGGCAGAGCACCATATGGCTTAGACGTGGCAATGATGCAGGCAGTGACTTAGTAGCTGACTAGGCTAGGCTCAACAAATAGATGGGTGCCACGTGGCCCAATCAGAGGACGCCACATGGCACCCAAAAAATTCCCAAGGCAGGCTGGCAAAAAAAAAATTTAATTAAAAAGGGTCGGGCCGACCGGCGGTCCCATTTCTGGAATCACTATATATCTCAGTCAACATCCCATGGAATCCGGCAAAAAGATATAGAAACCCCACTAAAGGATCGATGTGTCTCCTCTAAATCCGGGGAAGGTTCCAAATTTACCAGCGACAAGTACCCAACCAAGCATTAAATGGGGCAATCTGTGCACTTGTCATGTCAAGTGGGGTGCCAAAGTTATTTGTGGGGATAATTTTGTTGGTGGTTAATATATGGATATAACATATAGTTTATATATGGTAAATTTTTTGTGTAAAACAGTATAGTAAATGGTTGTTGTGAAATGATTATAACTTGTAGCCAAAAGGGGGAGCCCGCAGGTTTGACCCCGGGTATCCCCAACCATATTGCACTAAATTTACCACTACACCAAGTTTGGAACTTGGTTAGTATTTCTTTCGAATTAACTTTTAAACCCAATCTATTCCATCACTCAGGAGGAGGAGAGTGCATGCCCAAGCTGTATGACGACACATAAATCCATGCAGAGAGTGGAATTAATTGCAGGTGCAGATACACTTTACGAGGTAGAGAGCCGAGTAGGGGCTTGGAGATTACTTCTTCCATTTGAGGCGATTTGATATTCATTCTTAACCAATTTTGCGCCATGGTTGCAACGGTGCGATCCATTTCTGCACCAGAGCTTAAAATCATCATACATATTTCAGAAAAAACCCAATGTAAGCATGGTGTTTTTTATGTTATTTTATTTATGAGATTTTGCAGCAATTGTATGCTTGCTACATGTTTCAAAGAGCATGGAGAGTTGAAACATGGAAAAAAAACCCTTTTTAATGCAGGAAACCTCATCTCTTCACCCTTTCACGTAAACCAAGGTTGTTCAGTGCAGGAGAGATAGTTTTGGCACTTGTTCGGAAGGTAGCCAATATTTCAGTCAAAAGTCTTGAAATTTCGAGACATATGTGATTATTGTGTTTGTGCTTGGATCTAATAGGAAATCTAAAGATGATCATGGCTTCATATTGATGGGAGTCTTCATTCTTCCGTCACAAGTTTGTGAGAGTTTTGTTTATGGATTGTCCATGGAGATTGCCTCATGTTCATGAGAGATGTTTCCATACATTATGAGAAATTGTTCTTTATATATAAGAACACCCTCTTTGATGTTGTCACCAGGAGTGGGACTGCATCCCTTTCAGTTGTACAGATTCCAGAAGAAGCATCTTTTTAAAGAGGAAATAAAGAAGCTAAGCGGTTGAGAAAAGCCTGGAGACGTAGCCCATTCGAGGTGAACTTCGTTATCACACGATGACTTCTTGTATATTTTATGTGATTTCTTATCTCTCAGTGTGCTTGTTCATTTCACATCCATGATGCTTTCCGTTATTTCTGCATTTAAGTATTGGAATCTTTAAGTGATGATACATGAAATGTAATAAGTTGATTATCCAAGTCTTTAATTCAATTTGGATTCAAGCCTCTTAAACACTTCAACTTCACCTTTTAATGCAATCAGTTCAATAAAATGATCTTAAAAAAAATAACCCTTCAAGGAGTGACATAAGACCAGAGAAGAATTGGTAACAGTGTCACCCCAAGCTTAGATCAACGTCAAACAATGATGTACAACTTCATGGATTTATTGATTTAGATTCGGCAGGGAGTGCAGATGACCAAAAGAGTACTCCTAGTATATGTTTCGGTTCGGGATATGTTATGATATCATGGGCCAGCGGGAAACATAATTTTGTTGCACTTAGCACTGCAGAAGCAGAGTATTGCAACTTGTGATGCTTGTACGAAAGCAGTATGGCTGCGTAAGATGGTTTCTGGACTATTTGATCAGGTGTTGGATTTGTCTGTGATATATTGTGATAATCAGATCTGTGTGAAGATTTCATAGAACCTCATGTTCCATGACAGGTCGAAGCACATTGAGATCAAGTACTATTTTCTTTGTGATAAAGTCCAAAAGGGAGAAGTGATTCTCTAGTACATCTCCATCGATGAGCAGACAAATGATATTTTGATGAAGCCTCTATCCAATATAAAGTTTGCATACTTGAGGGACAAGTTGGGACTCGTGGAGATTGCTCCCTTGGTTGAAAGGGAGGAGATAACTTCCTCAGTTGGGAGGGAGTGATGATATATGGCATCATGGATAGTTAGTGTATTGGTGGACAGACATTCTCCCTATGGAGAAAGGTCCAGGTTGACAGATTGTTGATCTGTATCATGCTAGTACATCTTAGATATGATGCTTCAGCATCATGCTAGTACAACTTAGATATGATACAGATGTATTGAAACGCATCATGTTAGTACAACTCAGATATGATGGATTAACATCATGCTAGTACATATTAGAGATGATGCATATGTCTAAGTTGCATCATGCTAGTATAACTTAGATATGATGTAGTAGCATCATGCTAGTACAACTTAGAGATGATGAAGATGACTTGCATCATGTCAATACAACCTAGAGATGATGCATTGACACCATGCTAGTACGACTTAGAGATGATGCGCATCATGCCAGTACAACTTAGATATGATGTATTTGCATCATGCTAGTACAACTTAGAGATGATGTAGACTATACTCCACATCATGCCAGTACAACTTAGATATGATGCATTTGCATCTTGCTAGTGTGGCTTAGAGATGATACAGTGGAGAGGATGGTTCTTGTAGCCATTATGGGGCATTCAACATCTGTTGGGATAGTCATTCTTCTAGGATGTATGTCTGGATTAAAAGAATGGTCCTTGTATAACTCCGTTGAGTGAGTGACTTATGTGAGACACTCTATTAAGTGCGTTGAGTCCAACACGTGACTTATTTAGCATCGTGATCGATTACTTAGATGGAGTATGGCCTCAAGAGATGATGTAGTTGATGATTTTTATGCCAAGATGCTATCAGATGATACTGATAGTGATGATGATGCTCATGATCATGAGATATCCTGTGTGGCTATGATGATGCTACGTGTATATGTGTTTGAGACCATTACAATTAATACCTCCCTATCTAGGAGGGAGTGTTGATATTATGGTAGTTGTAGGAGGTATCAACTTCCATGTGTAACCTCTGATTATATTTGAATATTCTAGAAGCTAAAGAAACCCTAAACATATGTGTAGAAACCCTAGAAGACAATTTGGCTCAGTAAAAGAATTAATATTAAAGTATTACTCTCCAAAAGGAGAAGTCGGCCTAGACAAGTGACAAGGAGCACTATAAATAGAGGGCACTTGAGCTCATTTGTACACACACTCACACACAAGCTCACACAAGATAAGTGGTGCACAAGTCTAGAGGAGGAGTGCAACTGCAACGACTGCAGCTAGGTATTGGTCTTGGTTTATGGTTTAGGGACTTTCTGCTTGGTGCACTATCTTTGAGAGAGAGGTGTGCTCTCTCTTGGTTATCTATTGGGTCTGGTACTACTTCCAAAATCATTCTATAAGTCAAAGGTTACAGTGCTTGGGGGGTGGCTGCGTGCCTATGGTTGGGTGACAATATTGTGATATTGTCTATGGTGAAACGAGCACATCGAATATTTTAACACCATGCCCATAGACCATTAGAGTTTCTTCCTTCATTGACCGTAACTTGATGTTTGACTTGTCTAAATGGCCATTGAATGGCTTAAATGAATTGATAAGACATACTTGGCACTTCCTTCAAATATTTGGGCTACTATCTTTCTTGCAATTATGTGAAGTTTAAAGAGCGTTATCTTCATTGGGAAACCATCAATCTTTTGTTTATTTTCTTTTCCTCTCATCAATTTTGGTGTCCTTCAAGACTTAGAATTCATCTCAAGTATACTTGGTGAATGGAGTTTTGACCAATGCTTATGGCATTATGTTGTTCTTTGTATTCATGTCATTATCTCATGAAACCATCCCTTGTATGTGTCAACCAATGTCCATCTCTTGCATGCTAGTGAGTGGTGTCGGAATGAATTAGAATTTGGTTATGGACAAAGAGAACTTGGCAATGTAATCATCTCCAAGCCAATAAGTGGTCATTGAGTTGAGTTACTCTTGCATCCAAGCTTTGCAATGCAAAACTACCTGAGAACAAGAAATTGGAGGTAGCTTATTATGGTATCATGCTTCTTAGTCTTGAAATTATTTATAGGAATTACATCAAGTTGTAAATTGTTTGGGAATCCATGTTGGTGAACTTGGAAGTGCAATCATATCCAAGCCAATAAGTGGTCATTACATTGAGTTACTCTTGCATTCAAGCTTTGCATTCCAAAACTACTTGAGAACAATAAACTAAAGGTAGTTTATTATGGTATGATGCATCTTAGTCTTGACATTATTTATAGGAATTGCATCAAATTGTAAATTGTTTGAGAATCCATGTTGATGAAATAGACAAGCTATATA
>JZKD02S0994487.1:139294-175415 GCA_000966675.3 Picea glauca
ATGAAGGCTTGAGATGAGGAAATTTGCAGAATGGTAGTTGGTTCCCAAGTGGCATCTATTGGAGTTGTATATTTCCATTGGACTAACACTTCCTTGATGATGCACTAACACAGATGACGCTCACGTTGGTCCAAAACTGCTTGTGGCTATAACCAGATGGAGCCTTCTTCATCCAACTCAGGAAGGTTGGTTTGAGTTTGGAACTTAGTTCCAATTACCTTCTTCAAGCATGAGACATGAAATTCAGGATGGAGCTTAGAATGACTGGGAAAAGCTAATTGATAGGCCACATGTCCCACATGATTGAGAATGGTATAAGGGCCATAAAATTTGGGCACCAGTTTTTGACATTGATCAGCCTTGAGTGAAGTTTTCTTATAAGGTTGCAGTCGAAGAAACACCTGGTCTCCTTCAACAAATTGATGTTCAGAGCGACCTTGATCTTCCTATTGCTTCATGTGATTCTAGGACATGACCAAATTATCTTTGAGGGTACGGAGAATAGCCTCTCGAACTGTAAGTGTTTGGTCAACCACCTGGACCTTCGAGACACCTGACATGTATGAGAGAACGAAAGGTGGATTTTATCCATATACTTCTTCAAAAGGAGTCATGCTGGTAGTTGTATGGTAGTGTTGTACCACCATTCATCTAGTGGTAACCATTGAGCCCATTGATTTTTCCTTTCAGATGAAAAACACCTCAAATATGTTTCCAAGCACTTGTTGACAACTTCAGTTTGACCATCAGTCTAGGAATGATAAGCTTTGTTGAGATGCAATTGGCTTCTCTATAGCCTGAACAGTTCTTGCCAAAAATTGTTGGTGAAAGTGGGATCTCGATCAGAATCAATAGAATGAGGCATGCCATGAATCTTGAAGACCTGATCCATGAAAAGTTGAACCACAGTGGACACGGTAAATGGGTGTTAAAGAGCATAGAAATGAGCATACTTGGAAATACGATAAACGACCACCAAGATGACTGATTTATTGCCCAATTTAGGTAATCCCACAATAAAATCCATAGAGATATCCCTCTAAATAGCAAGTGGAATTAGAAGTGTTTGTAGTGTGCCAGGAGATTTGACTGTTTCGCCCTTTTTGTGTTGACAAACATCAAATTCTTCCACAAAATTGTGAACGTCCTGTTTCATACCATCCCAAAAAAAAGGATGTTTAACCCGGTCATAGGTTTTGTTAAGCCTTGAGTGTCCAACTGTGGGTGTAGCATGAAGCTCATAAATTACCATGGATTTAAGTTGTGACTGTTTACTTAAATAAAAATGGCCTTTGTAGAGAAGCTCATCATTATGCTAAGAGTACCATGGGGAAATTGGAGAATTGGCCTACAATTTTTGGATCAGATGTAAAATTTTGGGATCTTGCAGCCATTCTTGAAAAATAGCTTGGAGCCAATCTGGTATAATGAAGGAGAGGGAAAAAATGGATCCTTCATCTTCATATTTTCTTGAAAGTGCATCAACAACCACATTGTCTTTGCCTTTCTTGTAAATGATCTCATAATCATATCAAAAGAGCTTAGTCACCCATTTTTGTTGCTCCAGGGAGGAAGGGCATTGTTCCAAAAAATACTTGAGGCTTTGAAGATATGTATTAATTTGGAAGCAATGCCCTAATAGATAAGGGTTTCATAGATCCACTCCATGGAGAATAGCCAACATTTCCTTTTCATATATTGATTGGCCCAAATTTCGCTCTGACAGTTGTTTGCTGGTAAAGGCCAAAGGTCGACCATATTGCATAAGGAATGCTCCAATTATTCTCCCAGAAGCATCACATTCCAGGAAAAAGGTATTTGTGAAATCAGGAAGGGCCAGGACTAGAGTGGTGCACATGGACGCGTTCAAGGATTGAAAGGTCTGATCAACTGTGTGATTCCAAGTGAAATAATTATTTTTAAGGAAAGCAGTGAGAGGTGCCACAATATTTCCATAATTCTTAACAAACTTGTGATAATAGCTTGTTAAACCCAGAAATCCACACAAGATTTTGAGATTCTTTGGGTGAGGCCAATCCTTCATAGCTTCAATCTTCTTAAGATCCACCCTGACACCTGCCTTGCCAACAATATGACCCAAGTACTCAACTTTCGAGGCTCCAAAAGCACATTTAGATTGTTTAACGAAAAGTTGGTGCTGAGAGAGTAGATGTAGAACTCAATCCACATGAGAAAGATGGGTTATCTAGGTTTTACTATAGATGAGGATATCATCAAAGAAAACTAAGATAAAATGACGAAAGACATGATTCACGAGGCTTTAGAAAGTGGAGGCAACATTACACAAGTCAAAGGGCATGATCAAAAACTAATAGTGGCCCTCATGAGTTCGAAATGCAGTCTTATGAATGTTTGCCTCATTCATATGTATCTGGTGGTAGCCAGATCAAAGATAAAGTTTAGTAAAGAATTGGGCACCACTCAATTCATTGAAGAGGTCATCAATGACAGAAATAGGAAATTTGTCTTTGATGGTGACTTTGTTGAGGGTGCGAAAGTTAGGACACATGCACCAATATTATCCTTTCATAAGGACCATGACCATAGGAGAAGAGTACATGCTCGTACTAGGATGGATAACACCTGCAGTGAAAAATTCTTGAACAATTTTCTCAATTTCATTTTTCTGGGAAAAGGAATAACGATAGGGATGAGCATTGGAAGGAAGGTTGTCAGGGACAAGGGGAATGCAATGATCTTGAACACCACAGGAAAGAGGGAGTCCCTGGGGAGTGGAAAAAATAGCTTGATGTTTGGAGAGGATGGATAGGAGGTCCTCCGACACAGAGGGTGTCTCAGTGGTGTGAATGGCATGGAATTGTGCAATAATTCCAAAATGACCTTTTTTTAGGATCTTTTCCATGTAATGGGAATTGATGATCTCCATGGAACTGACAATGATTCCTTGGAACTTATATTGTTGGCCCTCCTATTTGAATTGCATGGTTAATTCCTTAAAATCCATGAGAATGGGACACAGATTCCTTAGCCATTTGACACCCCAAAAAATGTCACAACCGTCCATGTCGATAGAAAACATATGAGATTTCATGTGGTACTGACCAATTTGGAGACACACATTTTCACAACGCCCCCACATTTCATGGACCCGCCATTGGAAATCCTGATTTGAAAATTATTGACTGCATGGATATAACAATTAGTTTCTTGGGAAATCCAATGATTAATAAAATTATGGGTGCTTCCATTGTCAACAAGGATGATGACCTTTCGATGCTTAATGTAACCAATTAGCTTGAGGGTTTGGGGAGAAGAAAATCTGTTGAGAGAATTTAGGGAAATGACCGGTTCAACTTCGGGAGGGTCGGAGGGTGGGGTCATGTCAGTGGGTTCAGGTGACTCAGCCACAGGGGGGGCCTCAACATCATCTTACGAAACATCCTCGGAGATGGCCATAAAAATATTTTGTTCCTTATACTTGTGCCCAGGAAAATATTTGTCATCACAATTATAAGAAAGTCCTTTGAGTTGGCATTCATCCATTTCTTCCCTGGTCAATTTCTGGATCTTTAGTGGAGTGGAAGGAGGAGTGGGAGTGACTGGTTTAGGGAGAGGAATAAACGAGGGTTTTTTGGTTTGATAAGAGACAACCTATTGTGCTTCCTTAACTCTTTTAGTATCTTCCACCCAACTCTGAGGCCAAGCCATGAGGACATGGGCATGAATCTCATCCTTGAGGCCACTGATAAAACATTCTTGGAAAAAAACATCATACATGCCCTTTCTATGGAAATCCAATCACTCAACAGAAACTATAAAGTCTTCCACTATGCTAGATTTTTTCAAATTTGTCAAATGGCCTAAATGGTTAGTGTCAGTGTCAAAGCGTTCATAAACCTCTGCCAAAAATTGTGTCCAAGCCAAATACCGTTGGCGAGCATTTTTTCTCCATTTCCACCATTTCCAACGCTCTTGATCTAAATGGATAACACCATACTAGAGTTTGGCCAACTGTTATCGGACTAATCATTAAGGGTGGACACAAACATATCTCCCTAACTTCCACAGGAAGCTTGAACAAAAAAAGACAGAATGCACGCTTCACCTTAGACCTCATTGTCATATAAACTAGTTTAGAGAGGTACAAGTGACATACCTTTTAAATGATGCTTGATCCTTGCTAGTGTCGTCCTTGTAGCTCCTTCTTTGAGTTTGAGGGATGGTGAACTTATTTAAGAAGCACAAACCAACAAAGAGGGAAAACAAAGATATATATATATATATATATATTCCATTGAATTCTATGTATAAGATCAAGGAGTTATACAATAAAAGTTAAGGCACCTTTATAGGGAAGAAATGTATCACTGCATTATATTAAATGGAAAGTGGAGAATAAAACCCATGTCTTGATGTTGCGAGGTCCCCTTTCAATGGCTCTTTTCTCCAACACACACACCTTTGCTCCAATGCCTTTGATGAAGAAGATCCACCATCTCACTTAGAGACCTAAAGAAAATCTCTCAAGCATAATCTATAGTAGAGCTCTTCATGCATATGCAAGCCTTTGCAAACCTTAGCCTATTCAACCTTATCCTTTTCCATGAGAGATCCCTCTTTATATAGTGTGAAAGAGAGATGGATGAGGGGATTAGGATGATCCCACTAAATCAGAGAAATGAGTGAGATCCAAACCGATCAGAGGCCACCTCATCTTCTAGAAGATTCCCTTCTAGAACATTTGTGAATTTTGACTTTTCCTTTTCTTAAGCATCGTTGCACCCTATGCACAGGCAGCTTGCAACGACGTCACAGTCCAGTTTTAGTGCAGAGTGTGACGATCAGGCATCATTGCACCCCATGCATACAACAGGGTGCGACAACCTCCCTTGTTATGGTTTTGGAAAAAAGAAAAACAAACCACTTTTTTCATGGAGAAAGTCCCTTCTAATATTTTTAGGGAACATGAGAACATGTTTTCAATTGATGACTGAGGTGACCAAAATAATGTGTAACAGAATGCCCCCCAAAGTATGAAACTGAAAATTGTGATAGTTGAAATACTTTGTAGAATGTGTGTATCGAAAACAAGGAGTGCATCGATCGAGGACCTGCAAACAATCAAGCATCTGCATAATAATATACTATATTCTGAGGTAGGCATTCCTATGCTCATACTACAAGTGACTCTAATCATAAGTGTCAGGTGAGTCATGGCCACTAAATATACACTGTGGATCCATGTCATCATGATTCAACATAGCCACCAGGAATACACTATGGATCTATGCTCTAAAAAAATTCAAATTTGGACATAGCCACGAGACATACACAGTGGATCTATGTGTTAGTACAAACTAATGAATACTCAGTCACAACCTAGACTAAGATGATGAGATCTAGGTTCTTCATTTCCATCGTCTCTAAGTACGAATCTATCTATGTGATTATAGGTGTCGAAGTCGAGCATGGTAGAAACCACTTGATTACCGGTCATTAATGAAAATCATTAGCAAGTGTGAGGGGAATGACCATTGATGTCAATGAATCCAAAGGTAATCTAGTACAATCCAATGAATGTGAATAAATTAGTTGAAGTTGAACACTCGATGGAAACTTCCAATCAGGGGTCAATGATGTGAACCCACTGTTGAAACAAAGAAACCTGCCATTGAGGCATGCAGGCTCTAAGGTACTAAATGATATATAAATCTTGTTCCTAGATAATGAGTTGAAGTCGATAGGAAAAGAGTCATCATAGGAGGGCCTTGATGTATCCTCCATCAATGAAATGAAATATGTAACAAATTTGAAGTAGATCAGAGTATGATTCGAAACTAACTCAGGGAAGGTTGACATGGTAAGACATTTATAAATGCAGATGGTTGACTCGATATAAGGCTTGTTTAGGTAGGACTTCTCTTGAACATATGAATGCCACGGAAGTTGTCTTGGCAGCATTGACTCAAGGAGGACCCAACATATGAACTTGTGGATGGTCAAATGAGAGACAAATGGATTTCCCAACTTGGATACAATGATGAAGAGGGGTGTCATGTTCAAGAGCAACTATTACTGCCACTAACACAAATACAGAGACACATTTATTTCCCAATTTTCCTCCACCATTTCTCGCGAGTACCTCTTTATTTTTACGCAAGCTTGAGGAGGATAACATATGCTTGTAAGTGTAATCTCATCCTTCAGACGATTCCCTCGGAGTATATTTAACGAACCCTAAGAAGGAGTGGTTTGATCCCATATGGGTCTTTCGATGTTTGTTTAATGAGTCCAAAGAAAGAAAACTCAGGGGTTTTTCATTTTTAGAGAGTCTGAAAAACACTTAAAGAGAACTCCATAAGGTCCTTTTTCATAAGTTAGTGTGACGAGACCGAAAAATAGATAACCTACCGCTCATCAGACGTTTTCTTCGAATACTTTTATGAGTGTGAAAAGAACAAGGTCGCTCGGCCATCTTTTCATGTTTAGGGAGCTTGAAAAGAGCTTAAAGGATACTCCATATGTTTCATTTTTCGTATTACCAATGTGATTTCAAAAAAAATGAAAAAAGATTACTCGATTACATTCTCATGGTTTCACGAGCGTGAAAAGAATTAAGACTATGCTCAGAGTTTTTCCTAAAAAAATTCTAAAAGCATCTGTACATAAGAAAAATATGCAAAAACAAATAAAAAAGGGTGGACCCCTATTCAAACGTCTCGTCCCTGGACCTTTTATTTTGCAAAAGTCAACACTTTTCCAAGTTGGTTAGACTTTAGGGCATAAATAAAATATAAAAATAATATAATTTTGCAATAAAAAGTGGTAAAAAACAATAAAATAGGCCAAAACACCATTTTAACCATTTCATTTGCAAATTTACCCAAATCGTGCCCCAAAACCCTTTTTCTCACCAAATTCCAACTGTCGATTGCGGAGCGTGTGGTGGATCATTTCACAAACCATCTCCGTCAAACATGTAATCTTCTTCTTCTTTAGCTTTTCATGGTTTCAAATTTTGTTTTCATTGGTCAATTTGGATCTTGGGTCGATTTTTTGGGGCTACTTGCACATTGAGATCATCACAAGTCCTTTGTATTGTGAATTGCGACGATCTTGCATCATCGCAGGAGACCCCATAGGAAGGGTGCGACGACGTCACTCTGCATAAAAGCACAACCCTGCGACGCCCACAATAAAAAAATTGAAAAGATAAACTAAACTAGCAAAACCCCCAGGAATGAAATTTTATGTTTCTAATCTTCTTTTAATGCTCCTTGGCAGGCTTTCCTTGGTCAAGATGCTCGAGTGGCATGAGTGAGACCATGAGGAAGAGGATCATTTTGCTGGGAGTGAATTATGCATAGTTATGTCTCTAAGGCAATGTGGGTTACTCAAGTTTTTCAGGATTCAGGGCATGAGAGCCCAGTTGAGGTTGCTAGAGTATTTGGCTCACATGTGGGATGTGAACAAACAAGCCTTTCATGTGGGTGTTCATATTCTCACAATAGATATAAAGGATATCTATTTTCTAATAGGGTTGTCTCTTCGTGGTTCACGAGTATTTCTCACAGGCAGCAGGGGTGGGGGTGAACCTATGAATTACTATGTTCACCACCATTGTGTACCAGGTACCGAAAAAACATAGTGGCAAGGTAGCCATCAGAGATGTCTGGGATTTACTATTGTGGACCATCCTTTACACCATTACCCGCATGTCAGGGAGTGCATCTCCCCATATGGATTTGAAAATTCATTTTCAATATGCGATGGAGTGCATGGAACCTAGGGTCTTGAACTAGTGTGAGGGTGTCCTGAAAAGCATGAAAAAACAACTCACAAAGTGTCAAAATGATCAATTGAAGAAGTTTGGATACGGGTCCATTTTGGTGTCCTTTTTGGAGAGAGTTCCTGTCCTTCATCTGCAAGTGGAGTGGGGTATACCTGCTCCACAAGATCCACGGATAAAGAGGTGGGTGGATCTTATGGTTCAACACGGCGGTGTCCCCATCGTCAAGTATAATGATATTTTCCAATGGTTGAGGATTAAACTACTCATGGTGGAATACTATGCATATGTTGGGACAGATTTCCATGGGGATCTAGATCTATCTCTTCCTAAGGGATCCCAGTGCGGGGACATAGGTAAGAAGGATTTTTTTTTTTATATAATGTTTTTGATATTTTAATTATATAAAATGTTTTTTGTGTTATCTATCCAAGACTAATCAAGTGCTCTCAATAATGCAGATGTGGGGCCTTATCGTCCTCCGAGATCTTCTCCCATCCATAGGCAAGGAGAGAGAGGTGTTGTAGAAGGGGTAGCTGTCGTGGATCTCAAGGCTATTGAACAAAACCTGAAGGGACTAACCATGAATGTCCCTGATGCCACAGTGGATGAACTTCCTAGGCACTATCAACGCCACACAGTGGATGTATCTGCATCTATTGGTTGATTTCTCTGTAAATTGGCATGGGAAGTCACTTGTTACAACGAGAAACATCCTTGATGCTTTTTGTACATGAAGCCATGAGATTCACTTTTTGATATTTTGGTCTTTGGACAAACACTTTTTTGTAACTTTTATTGTTATAAATATAAAGTTCCTACTAGATTACTTGTTTTTGTAAATAGTGTGATTGGATTTATAAATTTCTCAAATGTTTGTCTAACACATAATTATCCAATGCATCTGTCAATGTATTTAGACATTTAGGAATATGTTGATATTCAATGTAATCAAAATGTCTTTCCAAGAGGCGAGTTCGTAAATATACCCTTAACAAAGTAGGACTTCAAATGGAATAAATGTTACTCAACTGTAGGACTACTAACTGTGAATCAAGTCATACAATAAGATGACGGATTCCAAGTGAAATGATGTCAGTTAACAAATCAATAACTGCATTGTATTCTGTGATATTATTAGTTGCACGACCAAGGAAAACACCATGTAGACTGATCAATTCATCCGTAGGTGCATAGATTTCCCAAGAAATAGATGCTAAGTTTTGAGTACTGCGACTAGCACCATCAACAAAGTCGATATTGGGTAGCGAAGACACCCACATCTAGAAACCAATCACAATGCAAGGTAAGCAGTTGAAAGGTGGAACCAAAAACGAAAAACACACACAAGAGTATGATACACTAAAAATACACATCACTTATGAAAAAATGGTTTAAGCATAGTACTTATTCAAGTAAAGTCCATTCCTGGGTTCACTCAAAGGAATTCCATCATAATCTACCAGCTCATAAGCCCCTTTCTCCAACACTTGTTTCACAATATAAGGGCCCTGCCACATGGGCTTGAATTTTCCAGCCCCTAGTAAGTCATGATCATGTTCGTAAAGGAGAACCAAATCACAGTCAGAAAATACACATGGTTTGACATGCTTTTCATATTGAGCGTCGACACACTTTTTCTAAGTTTAAATGACTAAGGCAACATCACGGCGAGTATCGTCTAATTGCATCAAATACAAGAGATGTTCGTCTTTAGCTAAGGTGTTAGGGAGAAGTTCGACAACTAGTTTCAAAGATGGGATTTCACATTCAATCGGAAA
The DNA here is from genome assembly GCA_000966675.3 of Picea glauca. Taxonomy (NCBI): domain Eukaryota; kingdom Viridiplantae; phylum Streptophyta; class Pinopsida; order Pinales; family Pinaceae; genus Picea; species Picea glauca. Next base: position 148,847 of record JZKD02S0994487.1, read on the forward strand.
AATTGCTTCAATACCATACACTAATTGGAAAGGTTTGAACCACGTGGCAGACTTAATGGATGTCTGATATGCCCATAATGTTGATAAAATCATCGTGTGCCAACATGACTTGTGAATTCCTATCATTCGTCGAAGCATAGTAGTGAGAACTTTGTTGATTTCTTCAACCTGGCCATTGGCCTGCAAATAATAAGGGGTTGAGTTTTCATGTCGAAGAACCAACTTATTGGTAAGGTTCAAACATCCCGAAGTTTTGAAAATGACTACCATGGTCAGTGACAATGGCTTGAGGGACACCAAATCTAGTAATGATATGATTGAATTTGAATAATGCTGCAATTTTCCCGGAATTATCAAATGTAGGTATCGTCTCATCCCACTTTGTGAAATAATCCATGGCTAGAATAATGTATCCATGCCCCTCGACCGAGTGAGTTTTACATGTCATGAAGTCAATGCCCCATTTAGCAAATGGACCAACGAAAACTACAGGGTGAAGAGGAGCAAGATGAGATCGGATCTTATTGTTGTAGGTTTGACAAGCATGGTATTTTTGGATGGAAGTAATGAAATCCTTAAACAATGAAGGCTAGAAATAACCATATTGTAGGATCTTTTGGGTAGTGGCATACCTAGACATATGACCGCCACATGCTCCAGAATGATAGCCATTCAAATCTTTCTCAGCTTCCTCATAGGCGAGACATCATCGAAATATGGAATCAATACCACAACGATAAATGGTATCACCAAGGATAATGTATTAACAGGCTTGATATCGAATACGACGATGATCTGTACTAGAAAGATCAGGCTGAAAAGTTTGGGTTTGGAGGTAAATGATAATATCTTCATACCATATGTCGTCATCACTGATCAGAAAGAGAGATTCACCAGGTAAGGAATCCTCTACCACAGTTTTTGTTTTAGTAGAGGGAAGGTCACATATCAATTCGGCAAAAACCAAAGACTTCTTTGACTTGGCACATTCAAAATCCAAATCAAATTCTTGGAGAATAACTATCCATTTAGAGTATTCCCCCCCCAACAATTGTCGAGTAAGGATGCGTTGCATGGGTTTTGAATATGAAATGACTGTGGTTTTCCGTAATAAGATGTAGTGACGAAAATGTTGAACAAATGGAACAACTGCCAAGGCCAATTTATCCACATGTACATATTTAGTTTTAGCGGTCATCAGACTCTGAATCAAATAGTATATAACATGTTCATCATGTGAATCATCTTCTTGGACTAGAACCATAGCAATGGTAGAGTCCGAAGCAGCTAAGTACAAGAAATAATCTCAATTATAATCGGGGTGAAACAAAAGTGGTGTACGGGTCAAGGCGAGTTTAAAATATTCAAAGGCTTTGTTGGCATTGTCATCCCATACAAAATTGCGACCTTTCTTAAGAAGATGAGTAAATCCTTTTGTTAATTCAACATAATTGGGAATGAATTGACGCAAAAAATTTTCCTTCCCTTGCAAAATTTAGAGTTGGTGTAGTGTGGAAAGAGGAGGCAAATTGAGTATAGCCTCAACCTTCAAAGGGTCCACTCTAATCCCATGTATAGACACGATAAAACCAAGAAGTCATCCGAAATACACACAAAAAACACATTTGTGTGGATTCAATCGTATGCGATAATAACGACAGCGTAAGAAAATGGCCCGTAGATGTGTCGGGTGATCTTGATGATGCATAGAATGCATCGTTAGATCGTCTAGATAGGTTTGTAAAATGTGCTTAATGTCATGAAAAGCATAAGACATAGTGCGCTGAAAATTCACACCAACATTTTTGAGACCAAAAGGTAGTTTTCGGTATGCGAAGGTTCCACAAGGGAAAATAAAAGTCGTCTTATGTTGATCTGCAGGTAAAATATTGATTTGATTATAGCCAGAGAAACTGTCCATCAAGCAGAAGATTTCACTCCCAGCACAGTCGTCAACAATCTGGTCAACGAAAGGTGTTGGATAATTGTCCTTGGGACAAGATTTGTTAATATCCATATAATCTACACAAACACGGATCATGCCTTGTTTCTTATTAACCAGAACAAGATTGGACACCCAATAAGTCAAAGACATAGGATAGACAAAATCGACCTTAAGAAAATTTTCAACTTCGAGCTTAATAGCAACAACTTTGCGTGGGTGTACTGGGCGAAGTCTCTATCGAACAGGTTTAGCATCTGGGTAAGTATTAATCTCATGTACAACAATATCAGGATCAATACCAGGCATTTCTTCATAACTCCAGGAAAAAACGTCAAGAAATTCTTGGAAAAGAGCTTTATAAGTACGGATCTCATCAACAGAAAATGAGGCACCGACGTAAACATTTTCCATGACTCCAGGCTTAATAAAGATATCAAGAAGGATGGTGGGTGAAATATTACCCAAGTTCCCTTCATACAAAACATTGTGTGTTGATTCAGGGACAAAGGAAATAATAACAATGCTAGACAGAGTTGAAATCCGTTGATAACTCTCTATGGTCTCGGGTTCCAGGAAGAGAATAGAACAATGATGCCCATTGACACATGGAGTATCTTCCATAGACATAATAGTCATAATCATCTCATCAATAGGAAATATAACTTGAAATGGATCAAGAGACATATTCCAGAGAGAACGAGGAGAAAAAGTCACCGATTGAATAGCTTGATAAGCCAATTCTACCAGACTCAAAGGCATTCGGTCACTGTAACGAAGACAATCGTCAGAGCTAGGTACTATCCACGGGTCATAAGACTCAGGGGTTTCACTAACAAAGGTTGATATCATGTTAATCGAAGTGACATAAGGAGGAGGAATATCAGGTGGTGGAATGGGGAATGTACCCATTAACGTTGAATCTTTTAAAAGACCCACACCAAAATTCTCATAACCGGGAGGTGTTTTCGAAATGAAAGGTACGTTGCTAGTACGTGAATCAGAATTAAAGAAGTCCAGTTGATCAACAGTAATGAATTTTCCTTGGTGTGGGAAATGTAACACATGGAAAAGAGTAGAAACAACTGCACACATGGAGTCAATCAAACTACGTCCAAGTAGAAGGTTGTAATCGAGAGGTGCATCAAAGACCTCAACTTCAACATTAACCTCTTTACCTTCTAATGTAATAGAAAATGAAGGAAGAAAACCATAAGGTTTAAACCCTGTACCATTAAAATCCTTCAGAGTATTGTGTGACTCGGTAAGGGAAGGAGAGCCGATGGCTTTCCAACAAGTAACGAACATAACACAAGTCGAGGCTCCTTCGTCAATGACGGTTCAAAAAATATTCTTTTTTTCCACAACAACTTGTATATGAAATGCTAATTGAGGAGGAAGCCTTGGAATATGATCTTCCAAGTCAAATATTATTAAATTGTTATCAGTATGATCAATTCCACCAATAGTCTTTAACAACTCCTTCCATTGAGTAGGACAACTTTGAAGGACTTCGAGAGCCGACATCGCAGAGGGTGCTTGTGCAAGGTCTTGTACAATACTATAGTTTTGTGCAGCACGTGCATGAGGATTAAATGACGAATTTCGAACAACGCCTTTGGAAGGAGGACGAAGAACTGTATCTAGGCTCGGTCATTCAAGATGAAGAGGACCGTTTGGAGGTGAAGTTGGTGGAGGAGGTTGAATCAACAGAGGTGGTGAATCATCAAATTTCTCTTTCGAAGGAGAATAATATTTAGCTCGAGTTGTGACTACAAATTTGTTCTTCTTGGAGTCACCAGTACACATAAGCACATAAAACGTGGTAGAGGGAGAAGGTTGGTCATGAATGACCAATTAGGCCTATTGTTGTGAAGGAAATAGTTGTGACAAAATGACAGGTGTAGGAAGTCTCTCGGTCCCTTGCAGGAACGTAGTAACCTCGACACGTCATGGAAAATCTTTCATATAATGATCCTCACCACATATAAGGCAAGGATAACGAGGTTTTCTCTTTTCTTTGTCATCAACAGGCTAGGTTTTGGTTTTCTCAGATTATTGATTATTATTTTTGTCCTCCCTATTCTTACCCTTCCCTTTCTTTTTATTTTGATTTTTACTGGTAGGTGTATATTGAACCAAATTTTGTTATCGAACTAATCAATAAGTGCAGACACAAACAAATCTCCCTAAATTCCACAGGAAGCTAGAACAAAACAAGATAGAATATGCGCTTCACCTTAGATCTCATTGTCATATAAACTAGTTTAGAGAGGTACAAGTGACATACCTTTTAAACGATGCTTGATCCTCGCTAGTGTCATCCTTGTAACTCCTTCTTTGAGTTTGTGGGATGGTGAACTTGTTTAAGAAACACAAACCAACAAAGAGGGAAAACAATAAAAGTTAAGGCACCTTTATAGGGAAGAAATGTATTGTTTCATTATATTAAATGGAAAGTGGAGAATACAACCCATGCCTTGATGTTGCAAGGTCCCCTTTCAATGGATATTTTCTCCAACACACACACCTTTTCTCCAATGCCTTTGATGAAGAAGATCCACCATCTGACTTAGAGAACTAAAGCAAAGCTCTCAAGCATAATCTGTAGTAGAACTCTTGAGTCTTCATGCATATGCAAGCCCTTGCAAACCTTAGCTTTTTCCATGAGAGATCCCTCTTTATATAGTGTGAAATAGAGATGGATGAGGGGATTAGGATAATCCCACTAAATCAGAGAAGTGAGTGAGATCCAAACCGATCAGAGGCCACCTCATCTTCTAAAATATTGCCTTCTAGAACATTCATGAATTTTGACTTTTCCTTCTCTTAAGCATCGTCACACCCTATGCACAGGAAGCCTACAACGACGTTGTAGTCCAATTTTAGTGCAGAGTGCGACGATCAAGAATCATCACACCACATGCATACAACAGGGTGCGGCGACCTTCCTTGTTATAGTTTTGGAACGAAGAAAAGAAAACCACTTTTTTCATGGAGAAAGTCCCTTCTAATATTTTCAGGGAACATGAGCACATGTTGTCAGTTGATCACTAAGGTGAAAAAAATAATGTGTAACGCCAACTCATCTATAATTCCATACAAAGAGAAATAATGTTCCATTTGAATTACCCAACTAGTGGGATCTGAGCCATCAAATTTGTTCACATCCACACGTGGAAATCATAGGTCACGTTGAAAGTGATGGGGATGAAAAGTATGGTAATTTGAGGAATTTTCACCTTCGGAGTGAAAAGGTGGGTCAGAGGAGGGAATATCTGCAGGGACATTTAGCTTGGTGTGGATCATATTAGTGAAGGATGCAAGCTGGGTAGTGAGGTCCTGTTTTATGGTTTCCATTTTTTCTTCTATTGAGGAATGCATGTTTTTATTGATGGTGGCAATATTGGCATTGAGTTGCCTCACTTCTTGTTGGGTCTCTCTGAAGGAAGAGGACAAGGAATTGAAGCGGGCTTCCAAGTCTTGGCTACAGGTGTGGGCCATGATGAATAGGGAAAACGAAAAGGGATGGGTGGGACCACACATAAAATGGGTTATGGGTGAAGGGTATCATGATGATCAGGGAAACGAGGGGAATCCAATGGGGTAAGGCCCAATAAGGGTGTCAGAAGGGGGTCGGGTCCACGGGAAAATGTTTTTTCTAAAAAATGATAGGTATGACTGTGATAAGGGAGAAGAAAGGAATCCAATGGGGTAGGGCTCAAATAATGGTTCCAACAGGATCCATAATTTTTTTTTTTACTCCTATGGAGTTATACTCCATTCTAAAAAATAATGTAGTGTTGAAATTACCAAATTCTTAACAGGAAGAAATGTGTAGTAATTTCACAACCCGAATGCAAGAGGCACAGTTTTACAACAATAGATCTTGTTGTTCTGTTTGTGTTTCTGTCCCAAGGTTTAGGGTATGCAGGATGCCTACAGACAAGGGTTTTCCTTGTGCTATATCTCTTTGATATATGTGTGTGGTCCAAAAGAAGTACTCGGTCCAATATCTCAGGGCACCAACTAAGGAAGCTAGACCGTGCCCTTAGTTGTACTACCTGACTACCTAGGTACTAGAGAGTATCTTCCCAAGTGTTTTTCTTAGTGGTACTATAGCAGTCAAGCGACCGATTGGTTTATCTATGGAGGGCTTCAAGAGATCTAGGTTGATCCGTATACAGGTTCTAGCTAATACGTTGCCACTCAAATGGGTACCAACATGGGTTACAAGGGTGGCCAACATATGTGCTCTTAAGTACCACTTGTATTTCCTGTGTGTATTATTCCCCGACCACGGGTTTATGCACGTAATGACAAATTTCTATAACTTTAAGAGGTCAGAATGCATCTCTACCCTGAAAAGAAATAACCCACAATTTTCTGCCAAGGAAAGTGCTCTGATACCACTTGTAAGGTACCTAATCTATTATAATAGCATGAAACATAAATATTGTAGAGAATAATAGTGGAAAAACACAATAGATGAAACCACAACACCAAATATTACTTTTATTGATAGGAAACAATATTCACTTACCTCTTCGATGGGGCAACCTCTAGTAGAGCAACACTCTATTACAATAATTCTCAATGAAAAACTTTGCATACCCTCTACTCCTATTTATACTAAATCTATTTATCCAAAAGAACAATCTAGAAGAAGATCCTTCTAGAAGCGAAAGCTTCTATCAGGTCTTCTTACATTTCACTTATTCTTCCTTATTGTTAGGCCTTATTAATATTGGCCTTTATTACATGGAAATATATTATTCTACCTATGTGAGGGGTTAGGGAGGTTAGGTCCCTAACAATTTGTCAACCCAAAAGTCATAACCACAAATTCATAGTGTCCATACCTTGTCCAAAAGGTTGTCTTTCTAGTATCCTCTTCTCTAATTCGCACTTGATGATATCCCAATCTCAAGTCAATCTTGAAAAATGTCTTTTCTCCCTTTAAATAATAAAAAATATCATCAATCATTGGCAAAGGATGTTTTTTCTTGACTGTAACCTTGTTCATTTGTCTGGATTCAATACAAAACCTCAAAGTTCCATCCTTTTTCTTCACAAAATGAACTAGGGAACCCCAAGGAAAAACACTTAGGTGTATGTACCCCTTCTTCAATAACACTTCTAGCTGCATTTGCAATTTTTTCAGTTCCGATGTGCTCATTCTATAGGGAGTTTTGGACACTGGGAAATAACTGGGAATTAAATAAATAGAGAAATCAATGTCCCTCTTTGTTGGCAATCCTAGAAAATCCCCAAATACATCTTCATACTCCTTCAAGGATGAATAATCTTTAAGACTTGGCTCCTTATCTTTCATTGGCTCTTCCATGTGGGAAACATATATTTGGCACCCTTTTCTAAAACTTCCTTTCATCGGCAATGTTGAAATCTCTTGGATAGATATAGGCCTTGGAATACCTTGAGTTGTCCTTGAATTCCCTTCCTCATCAAGACATATGAAATCCTTGTTATAACAATCTAAGACAACATAATGTTTTTCTAGCCAATCCATACCAATCAGTCAATCATAGGACCCAAGTGGTATGATTTTAAAATCTACCTTAGTGTTGACCCCATTCATGTTTACTAGGAAATATTTAACAAAATCATTTATTCGTCTCTCGGCTCTAGTAGCTAGTTGAACTAATCAAGTCTTTTCATGATTGCATTTCTTCAATATAAATCTGTCAACTAGGTTTGGATCTATATAGCTATGACTAGCTACATAATCAATCAAAATAGCTATGGTATGATTATCAATCTTACCTTCTACCTCAATCATGTGAGATTTATATTCTACTTCTCTATTGTTCAAGGCTACATAAATCCTTGGCATGCTTCTACCCATGTCCTCTATTGTCTCCTTATTCTTGATTCTATGCACAGTCCTCATCTTATCTCCCCGGTGAGGACAATCTTTATACATGTGGTCTCTTTTTCATCCCCAACACTTTATGGGCTACTTTCTTGGCCTCTTCCCTAATGAAGAGTTGGTTTCCCTTATTGATAAGCTTGTGAGATATTCTTGATGAAAGGAAACTTGAATCCTATTCCTTTGATCCAACATGTCTTTATTCTTATCATCCCAAGCCTTTTCGAAAATTGGTCTTCCTTTGTTCTTCTCATACACATATTTATCCTTTCTTATGGATTCTTCCAAATGCTTGGGGTCATCAAACTAAATTTTATCTTTGTAGAAGGATGATAGTCCACTCAGGAACCTATGAATTTTGACCTTCTCATCTTGATGAAATCCACATACCTTAGAATTTACAAGTATTTCCTCTCATATTCATCCATGGTGATGTTCCCAAGTTTGAGTTCAAAGAACTCTTTCATCTTCTTGTCATAATATTGCTCTGACAAATACTGTTGCTGAAAATATTTCTTGAACTACTTCGAAGAAATTCTCTTCTCATCAAGGTGCTTAAATTTCTTAAGTTGATCCCACCACATATATTCCTTCACTTGAAGATGGTAGGCTGTAATTTTGGATTCTACATTTGATGAGTAATCATCCAACTGGAAATATTTCCTCATTCCCAACAACCATGCTTTTTCATCTTCTCCCTTCATATTCTCTCCATCAATGATGGTGGCTTAATCTTCCTGAGCTCCCCTTTCAAGATATATGATCCATATCTCCTCCTCTAATGTTTGATGAGGGAAACACTTGGGTTGCTTTCTGGCCTTGAACTTACATATGCTCTTCTAGTCAAGTGCCTTGCTGAATGGTGGTGATGATGTCATCTAACACTCCTTGATCATCTAGATCCTTCGTGATCATCCCTCCTATCATGATATTTGGATGTTTATACTTTCCTTGCACTAGTTGCTTGTTTTGTGCCAAAATATTTGTTGAATTTATTTTGAAACATATTCATACTCTCTAGTATCTCTTCCTGCATCCTCATCATCTTTTCATTATCTTTTTTATATCTCTGCACTTCCTTCTGTAATCTTCTCATAGTTTCAACCAATTCCACTAGCTCCACTCTACTCCTACATCCATTGGACTTAGTCTCTACATTTTCCATGTTGATATATAATCCTTTGATCCCATCTCCATGACTATAATATCCTTGGGCATCCTCCATATCTCTAGACCCCATGTAGGAAACAAATATGTTTCATGTACCTATAATTCTGTAAAAAAAAGTGCAGGCAACAATTTATGTTAGATTTAGTGATCCGGAAAATCCTTAGATGTTATTTAATAATTAGTACACATGAAAATATATTTGATCTTAGAAATAATAATGATCGCTTGATTGTTTTCAATATATATATGAATTAACTTATATATCCAAGTACACTTTAATGATAAACAACTTGCAATTAACTGAGCGAAAAATAGAACAACAATAACGATATCACATACACAAGTTTGTTAACGAAGTTCACCCAATTTGGGCTATGTCTTCGAGTCCACTTCCAATAGATACCTATTTATTAATGATCAAATTATTTTTTTTTACAATGACCTTTTTACATGTTACTCAAACTCAGAAATAGAGTGTACCATCGAATTCCCTATGAAATTTCGATAAAAATGAGTAGAAAGTTTATTAAATTCCATCAATGAACTTATTGGAACACATTACAGTGAAATCCCAAGGTCTTGATACCTATTTCATGAACCTCGAGACTATCCATACTCTGCAATGATTGTTTGTCCTTGCCTCGGTCCATGCACCCATGAAATAGGGTTTGTGCTTAAACCACCACTTGAAATTTTGGGCCATCATTTAATATTTTGTTTGGGGAATCTCGTAATGGAACACACCTTTGGAATGATGGTTAAATCATTGGTGCATTATTTGGCAGGTCATAGGGCCAAACCCCGTCGGCCATGCCATATTTTATGGTAAGTGGTTACAACTATATATTAATATAGTATGGGTTTTAATCCAATGTTTAAAACGTCCTGCAAAATTTGGCATAAGACATGACTATATTGTTTGCTATATATATCATGTGACCGCATACCTTTTTCTACCAACAATACAATACAACAACTTCAAATATATATAGTGTTATATTCAGTTAAGAATCAATGTGATGGTGCAATAGTAAGGTTGTTGGGTTGTTGTGTGGGAGACTTGGGTTCAATCCTCTGAACTCCCAACAAAAGTTTAACCAACCTAATCCATAAATGGATAATGGGAGGCTGCCAAAAAGGTAGCCCCTCATTGGTCTATCTTCATCATGTGCCAATGCATAATTAGTCCACCTGTACCATACAGTCATCGAGTCACCTACTAGATCAGACATATGGTGTGCTACATGGCACCTTGGGGTATTTCCATGTTGGCACCATATGGTTGTATGGTCGTTCCATGTGTCACCCTTGCATTCGTGACATATGTCACCTTGACCCCTTTAACTTTGACTTTTTGTCTTGTTTGACTTGAACTTTGACCGACCATATATTTTGCATAGGAACTCTGTTTGAGGCAATTTTTTCACCATTGAAAAGATATCGTCGAGCTCTACGTATTGATGTTTTTTTCAAGAACATTTGATATGATCAAAGTTTAAGAATTTATGAACCCTTCTGGACCTTTGTGAGAATTCTAGATCCTCCTGGACCTTTGTGAGTGTTCTTGGATCATTCCTCCCCATTGGAATCCTTTTGGACCACCAAAAGTTTTGATTACTCAGTAACTAAGTGAGGGTAAAGCTCCCTCACCCTTCCGATCTCCATCTATTTTTCTCTAATTGGTTTTACCCCTTTAATAACAACTCGAAGATATTCCACATCACTTTGCTATGAATTCCTAATTCTTTTGTCGAGAATAACATCTTCTTGTAGCTCATCTAAATATTCTGGAGCAAAATCATCAGCTATGGGAACCTGAATACTTTCATCTTCACCCATAATCATAGGAGGCTCATAAAGCTTCAAATGATCAACAATTACGACTGAATACATGTGCATGTAGGTTGGTAGATCTAAACGAGAGACATTAGCACCAATATTTTCCAAGATATTGAATGGACCATATCAGATTGGTCTTATATTTTTACCTTCACCCTTCATTCTATGTTTGTTGATATGTAATCATACTTGATCATCGACTTGAAACTGATGATCAACCCGATGTTCATCATGCCTTGCCTTGTACTTGACTTGGCTTTTATCCAATTTTTCTTGTACTACTTGATGTACCTGATGGATTCTATGAATGACCTTTTTAGCTTTATCTATATCATCATGTCCATCCTCTTTACTTGCTTCTCCAAGAGAAAATTCCATAGGTGATTTAGGAAAGTACCCCAAACATACTTCAAAAGGACTTTTATGAGTAGATGAATGCATGGCATGATTATAGGCATGTTGTACATAAGGAAACCGTTCATCCCAAATCTTAGGATGCTTGTTGCAATATCCTCAAAGTAGATGTACCATTCTTCTGTTTACCACCTTTGTCTATCTCCATATGTCTGTGGATGAAAATTTGTGCTCTTATTTAGCTTAGTGTCCATCAGCTCCCATAAAATAGACCAAATATTTCCCAAAAAGCGAGAGTCTCGATTTGATATAATAGATGCAGGAAGCCCAAAATGAACCCATACATTAGCGAAGAACATATGTGTTGTTTGTTCAATTGTGACATGTTTTTTGCATGGAATTAAAATACACATCTTACTGAATCTATCCAAAACAACATATAAATAATCATGACTTGTCTTGGACATTATAAATCCCCCTACACAATCGATGGCGATACTTTCCCATGGTTGATAAGGTACTAGAAGTGGTGTATATAATCCCAACTTTTTGTTGCTAGGATTACTTGTGGCACACATAACACACCCTTTTACATACTTATGAACTACCTCATTCATTCAAGGAAAATAAAAATATCTCTACAACTATGCTACTATCTTACCAACCCAAAAATTTGCAAAAATGATAGATGTATGAGCTTCCTTAATTACATTTATTCTTTCATCCCTGGGTATACAAAGCTTTCCAAGATGATATAATAAATTGTCATGCACATGATAATCTAACTCCTAATTTCCATGAATCAAATCTATATATACATCTTTAAAATCATCATCCCTAGCACATTGTTCAACGTAACTTTCATGAGCTAAGGGATTATACCTTAATACTATATATGCATTGATAACTGGTCTTGACAACATATCTACAATCTTGTTATGAATACCTTTCATATACTTGATTACCAAATGAAATTGTTGTAATAAACCCATCCACTTGAAATGTTGTGACTGTTATAGCTTGGTCTGTGACTACAAATATTGTAATGGTTGGTGATTTGTATGAATTATTTTCTATTTTCCCATTAAGTAATGCTTCCATTTTCACTCTTTGTACCAATTCATACAATTCCTTATCATATGTTGGATAGTTAATCACAACTTGAGTAAAAGTTTCAGAATGATAACATATAGGTTTACTCTGTTGCATCAAGACTGCTCCCGTGGCATATCCGCTTGCATCGGTTTGAATCTCAAATGGATATTTCAAATTTGGCAAAGCAAAAACTGGTGCGGTGCTTATATTTTTCTTCAATGTCTCAAAGTATTTATGTTGCTTGCCTCCCCATTGAAAGACTTGTTTTACACTTGTTAATGCATGCAAAGGAGCTACTATGAAAGAGAAATTAACAATGAATTTCCTCCAATATTTTACTGGTCCAAAGAAGCTCCTGACTTCTGTGGAAGTAGTTTGCTTAGGATATTTCACAATAACTTATGATTTTGCAAGATCCATCTTTAGCTAACAATTCCCTACAATGTAACCCAAATATAGCAGAGATTTTTTTCCAAATTCACCTTTAGACAATTTAATATACAACTTCTCCTTCTTCAACAATTATAATACTATGTTGACATGCATTATATGATCTTTCCATAATTGACTAAAGATCAATATTTCATTGTTATCACTAAAAAATCATCCACAAAATTGCACACAATGGTTGAAGAAAGACATCAATGCCAACAACAATTAGTCCACCCAGAGCACCAAAATCCATCAAAAAGGTAAAAACTATATACTTGGTTCAAAAATCAAAGTGTGAAAATTCACCAAAGGAAGTGTGGGCACAGTGCACATGCTAACATAGCCCTTTGCACACATTGTTCGCAAGATGCATAACTGTCTATGAGAAAATTCATGAACTTCTCATGAATGATGCATTTATGAATCTTGTCGGCCTCTCAACCACTTCTAGTTCGACCTCAACACGATTTAACACTCAGATCTGAGTGAAATCTAGCTTTGAGGCTGGTCAAGGGCTAGGAAGTGCCCTAAAAGGCCCCTTGTTCACACTATGAACTAGTTGTATCTTGCTATGAATTGACACTATAAATATGTGCCATGGGTGTGCTAGAAAAATAAGAACTTCAAGGTATTGTTATGCTACAAGAATTCTTCTTTGAGAATCATCTTTTCTCTTTGAATCATTCAAGCACTATAGCAAGGGCCATTCCACTCACCTCTTGAGAGGATTGGCATTGTATTTCTTCATCATTATCACTTGCCATTGCATGAAAATAAGAGATCTATGTTAGGGAACTCAAGAGCCCTCCCAAGAAGGAAGAGGGGATTCATAAGTCCCTACCTTTATCTATGGTGTTTAGCCTATCAATATATTGATCCATTGGTAGCTATATATTGGTCATTTTTTGCTTTTCATGGTTCTAGTTCTTGCAAGCTTCTCTAACATTTATTTCTTTGTTGTTTTTAGTTTTATTTCCTTGTTTCATGTGTATTTGGTTATTTAATCAACTCACAAACCTCTATCTTGTTTAATTGACTTAACTAAGCATGGAAGTGTTGTGTTTTTGCTCACCCATATGACAAAACCAACACAACATATTGACAACCATACTGGGGACCTATATCAAATTCCTCCCTATTCAAGTCTTAAGAGCACTTCTTTCTAATTGTTTTGATATGCAGATACCAAAACCGACCTAGTCCATCCTTCCAAAGTCAAAATTCAGAGCCAAGGAAAGAGAATTCCACTTGGAAATTTATTTCTTGACGCGTGACAGGAAATGCGCGACTTTCAAGACACACAGACACGCACTCTGTGCACTATGTGTGTGGCAAACTTTATTACTCTATGCATTCTACACCCTCTACGCGCCTGTCAGAACTACAACCCACGCATAATTTCATTTTTTGCAAATTGTAAGGGTTTTTTGAGTGGTTTGAGGGCCCCTAGCCTTCAGATTTTAATTTCCCGCACTTTGTAAAGCAACCACACTTCACTTAGAGTCCTTCCTCACAAGAAAGGTTAGCTAACATAAGCACATAAGGGTAAAAAGAATCACTATTTTTCTCTTTTCTTTGTTGCCACATGGATGGCTCATTTGGCATTTAAAATTTTCAGTAGAAGTTTTTTCCTTTTCAAACACAATCAATTAATTTGGGACTAGAAATCAATTTTAATCCTCAAAGTATGCTCTTCCCCTGCACCCAAGTGTGATGTCGAGAATAAAAAAAGGTGGCTGAAAGGAAATTTCGTCTCCTTTAAAAAATCATTAGGAGAGGACAAAGCCCCCCTAGGGTACCTCATAGTTTTGGAAATCATCTTAAAGATTTGTAAGGGCCCACACATGCCCACATGTTTGCAATCTTAGGATAGTTTCTAAAATCTTTCTTAGTCTAGACAACACTCCAGGAAAGTTTAAAAGATCAAGTAACGGGCCCATACATGCCCACATGTCTACAAATTATAGGATAGTTTCAAAATCTTTCTTAGTATAGACAACATTCTAGGGAATTTAAAGGATCAATTAAGGACCCATATGTCCACATTGCTAGTTCTTTAGGTCTTTAAATATTCTGCAAGGTTGTACCAAAGAAACATAGTAAGCTAGGTAAGAAGATTTGTAAGGACCATAGGAAGTCCACATGTTGCAATCTTACACTTAAGTTATTAAAAATATTTTGCACACTTTTCACTTTCTTGCACACAAAGAAACTTATCACACACATAATTTCTATTAGAATAGTGGAGGTCAAAGTAGGATTTCTTCAAAGAATTATGAAATATCCAACTACTTCTTTAGAAATTGTCCACACCAATTTAATTCAAACGAGGTTGGTCCATGACCCCAATCTCTCAGCCCACCACATCTAAATTTTTTCTAAGAACGCACTAAATTTTCCTCCACGAGAGGTGCCAAAAGAAACTTTTTAGTCTAGGTAGGTTCTCGGGGGTAGGCATCCAAATACCCCCCGGTTATCAAGATCTCACATTTTGAAACAATAGAAGTTGAGAATAGGGATAGTTCAAATGATCCAAGTCAAGTGTTCTTATACCATAAGGAGGGAGATACACGTGAAGGGTCGAAGGCCAAGGTCCAATTGTTCTATGCATCCCTCCTTGATTCACCCAAATCTTGTGAGGGTATTCAGCCCGTGACCCATTTTTGAGGCCGAAAATCTAAATGTCTCACTTTGACCGAGGTACTTAGTGGCCAAACTTAGGATATCTACACAGGTGGCGGTTGTGGGCTGCAATCACACCTTGATCAGATTTTGTGTGGCTATTGGGAAATATCACCAGCTCTCTCAGGATATGCACCCTCTACCCCTCATTATAACTTATTATTTCAACCTTCACTAGTTCCTCTTCCAGTGGCTGTAGATCCTACTGTCGAGTGCTATTGGAAGGCCCAGTGCTAAATTGAGAGGAAGGATGATAAGTCTTTTAGGACACGAGGGTTTATTTTTTGTTTTCCCCCCACGAGGAAGAAATCTTCCCGTCCACATGCTTGTTTATTTTACAGTTGATTTATGTATGATGTTCATTTAATTACATACAATTGTGAGTTATACTATCTTGTGAAGGTCAAAAATATAAAACGCTCTTGTTCATTTATTTCTCTCTTGTCACCATTTTCACACATTCACTTTGATAGTCAAAACCATAGGGGAACCACAGAATCCTCGTCATTCTAGATGCTTGCAGAATCTCCCTCCTATTCTAGGAGGAGTCCCTAGTCTTTCCAACTCACCATCTCAAACATCTCACACCCTAGTGAGTGCTACTATTTTGGGATCAACTTTAATTGGTGCCACTTTGCTTGGGTCAAATACCCAAGGCCATCAATCTATTGGCTCTCCTTCACAAGGAGGCGGGGGTCAAACTTCTTCCCAAGGAAGAAGTGCAAACCCACCAAATACCTCTCAAGGGACAGGTCCATTACCTACACACACAATGGCTGGAACTAATCCTCTACCAAATCCACCCATGCCATACTTGGCATCCCTCAACATTCCTGATTTAACCAAACTCATGAATGATCCCATTTTGCATGATGCCACTTGGCCCAATATGCCTACCAAATTTCCTTCAGATATTCCAAAGTTTGAAGGAAAACCAGGGGAAGATCCCACCAGCCATGTTATGACCTTCCACTTATGGTGCTCTTCAAACAACATCATGTATGATTCCATCCGCTTGAGGTTATTTCAAAGAACTCTCATGGGTTCATCAACCAAATGGTATGTGGACGAAAAATTAGGGTCCCATGTGACCTTTGAATCATTGGCCAATGCCTTTTTGTCATTTTTCCAATTACCAGTTCATCATGACATTGGTTTAGAACTTCTCTCTGAGTTCAAACAAGCCACTTCTATCCATATCACTGAACACATCCATGAATGGCATCAACGACATAGTTTGTATAAAGAAGAAACCACCAAGGAACAACATCTCGATTGGTTTCTTAAATCGCTTGTCCCTGTGATTGCAAAGGATGTAGCATCGACTTTTTCTCAATCAGAAGAGGAATACATCAACAAATCCCAACAATTTTACCTCACATATTCTCAATGAGGTTACTTGTACACAATATTTCTCGATGCACCCAAACCCATACCATTTGGCCAGGACAAGCCTAGGATGTCCCATGCTGCGGACCAGTTGATTGGTTCTATGACATATCTCAACTCTTACGGACACTCATCACCCACTTATGGTGCAAATAAATATCCACAACCATATGGAGGGTCATCTTATTTCCCTCCTCCCACTCACCAACATTCATATCCTATTTCTCCCTCTCATCCATTGGGGGAACCCCCACTGGTACCCCAGATGCATCCAGTCTCTCAATCTAGTATGGGTCCACCCCCAACCCCTGCATATAACCCCAATAGTAGTGGAAGTGATTCAACTTCCTACACACCATATGGATCATCTCCACAAAACAATCCATATTTCCCATTCCTTGGTCCTCCCCAGTTGGTTTCTCCTCCACTAGGACAACCACATGCCGGCGTTAATTCTGTTCAACCCTCTCCCATTCAACAGGTTCACACTTTTCAATAGTTGAACACAAAAAATCTGGCCCATCAGCTGAATAATGTCAAGAATAAAGGGAAAAATAGAAACAAGAATAACTCGAGACCAAGAGGAAATAACCCCCAACAAAACTGATTCGCTGGGGGCAACCAGAATCAAGGAAACCATAACTTGGAAGGGGGAAACAATAACAATCACCCACAACAAGTGAAAAACAATAACCTTAGAACTAAATTCCCTTACGCTCTATGTGGCAAGTATGGAAATTATACTCACCATTGGCCCCAAATTTCTGATTAAAAATGGATGAAAGAATCCATGAACACACAACGCCCTCCAACACCGCCTGCCCCTTAGCAGGCCCCACAACAATTTGCAACCACCACCTCCGGCATTTTTGAAAAACCCTATTTCACACCAAGGTGCGATGAATACCCAAAAAGAGATAAAATTGGCCCCACCACTAATGGGGCAATATCAAAATCTAGGTCCAAATCAACCTAGAAATACAACCGATCGCAATATCCTCCCTACCAGTGAAAAAGAGATTCTTCTGCAAACACACAGTCGTCAATATGGCCTACCTCCTGACTCTACCCCAACCACCTCAGAAATAGCTCCAGCTATATCAAGACAACCACTGATGATTCCCCACCCTGACACTGAACCAAACCCTCGTATACCCTGTATGCCTTTATGATGGAATGTACCTAACCCTCATGCTAGGGAAACACATAAATACAGTTTGGTCGATGACTTATAATAATATCCCACAACCATTTCTGTGTTAGATGTCCTCCAAACCTTTCCATCACAACGCAAATCCTTTATTTCTGCCTTCGGGGCAGTCGACCCAGCTGATACTCGACTCATCACCTTTGATGTAGATAGCAGAGAACCATGTCTCCCTGCCCTGTTATCTTTTTAGATACCAATTAAGATCCAGAACATTACAATTCATTGGTGCATCATCGATGAAGGTGCATCCACATTCATCATGTCCAAAGTAGTATGGTAGAAACTCGGCTCACCCAAGCTAGTACCATCTTCCATCACACTAAGAGATTATGATGGACGACCATCATCCCCTAAAGGACTCTTCCAAAATGTCCCTATAGAACTTGGGGGAAAAACCATCTTGATTGACATTGAAGTCATCAACACCCCACTTGATTAAAATATCTTGTTTGAACGTAGCTACATGTATGCTATGAAGGAAGTAGCCTCTTTTGTGTTTCGTATGATAATGTTCCCCCATAATGGGAAAATCATCACCATCGACCAACTTACACATTATTAGCCTAATCATTCCTCCAACATTGATAACATCCTCCCCCTGGTCTGGACTAGCTCAGATGCCTTTTCAGTCATCAACATGGGTCCTGGAATATTCAAGGACACATCCTTATTAGGGACTTATCATGGAGCACCACCTCTCCTAAATCCTTCTATTTCAGCACAAGTGTGTGTAGTTTCCTCTAATGGAACAAATATCAGAGACAATACTCCTCTTCCTGAAACATCTCCCCACATCGAAGTACCACCAATCGAATAATCACTACCTAAGGAATTCCCTGAAAGCACCACCGCACCACTTGCCCCGGATTTTACCCCCCTCCATCGAAAAATATCGGTTTGGGAGACAGTCCCCCAAGCTGGTACCCAAATCCCATTTTTCTACCCCCCATCTAGAGTCCAAGCATTCCAGGTAGTTTCTACTCTTACCCTTCCCAACATGGTGCTCACCATCCATGTATGCTATCTCCATCCACCCGCTATGGTTCCTACACCATCTCTCCCTCCTCAGACAGATGGATTATCGATGTAGATCCCAATACAGGCTCCTGTCACACCACCCTCACCCCAAAATGGAGGCAACACCACTACCACTGGGGGTAGAAGAAGGTAGAATGGGCCCAACACCCCACTCCCTCCCTGAGGTCAACCTCTTTGCGCACTATACGAAAGAGAAGGACACACCACTAACAAATGTCCTACTCTTCCCAAGTTGCGCAATCTTATCCAACTCCCTAAAGAAACCCCATTTCTTACCACTCCACCTAGTACTTTAGCTGCTACTACAGAGTCCTTAACCACATGCAAGAAAGGGTTACAAACCAATTTCTCTTGTGCCATATGCTCAAAATACGACCACTACACTCATCATTGCCCAACTCTACCTCAATTTCGCCAAACATTAGCTGCATTACGCCACACATCTATGCCTGAGCCCCCTCAGGCTCTCCCTACTTCTTCTCACATTACTAACATTCATTATATTTCTTCATTAGTCTCCGCGCGAATTAGATACCATCCACAATGTCGTGACATTTTATTTATGCCAAGTGAGCCATCACACCCTATACACGATATCCCTTCTACGTCCTCATCCCCCGAGGACAATAACACTTACCCATTAATGTTTCTCCCTGCCATCTCCCAGGATCCCCTGTCTTCTCTTATTTTCCACTACGACGAAGATATATTGGAGGAACTAACTAATCCTGATTGCCCATGGAATGTGCTGCATCATCGAGCAATTTTCCTCTCACAAGAGGCCTTTCAGCCTCCTATCCATTCCTCCATGTGCACAATCGAAACCAAGTATTTTATTCCTCCGGGGCATATTGACTGGTTCAAAAACCCTATCCTCGACCCTAATACTTTTGAAGAAGGAAACATGGCCAACATCTCCCCCACAGTCAAAATTGACATTTCCATTAAACCAGGAATTATAGAAGAGATTACCATTGGTGTCGCATGCTCCCCTGACAAGATCATTGCTTACAAATCCCTCTTTCAGGAATAACGATATATTTTTTCCTAGTCATATAAAGAGATTCTTGGCCTCGATCCTTCTATAGTCAAACATCGAATCAACACCTAGATGGATATCACCCCCATTCGTCAAAAGAAACACCCCCTCCACCCATCCAAAGTTGCGACTATCAAAGCTGAAATTGACAAGTTACGCGTTGCTGGGTTCATTTACCCCATTGTGTACACTTCTTGGGTCTCCAACCTCATTCTCGTTAACAAAAAACATGGAACTATTCACATCTCCATAGAATTTCGTGACCTCAACCATGCTTTTCCCAAAAAGAACTTCCCAACCCCTTTCATCGACCAAAACATTGATGATTGTGTCGAACATGAGGCTCTGTCCTTTATGGATGAGTTCTCTAGCTATAATCAAATTCAAATCCACTTAGCAGATCAGTACAAAACCTCTTTTACAACCCCTTGGGGTACCTTTTCTTATCGTGTCATGCCCTTTGGACTCAAAAATGTTGGTGCTACTTTCCAACGTGCCATGAGCTACATTTTTCACGATATTTCTCGCAACATCCTTCTTATTTGGACGACCTCACCGCTCGATCCAAAAAGCGAACCCAACATTTAGATGACTTACACATTGTTTTCCAATGATGTCACCAGTATAATATCCGCTTGAACCTCCTAAAGTGTGTCTTTTACATCACTGTCGGGTGCCTCCTTGGGTTCATTGTCTCCTAACATAGCATCGCTGTGGATCCCCTCAAGTTCCAAGCTATCACAAAAATTCCACCACCTAGGAATCTACGCCAACTACAGAGCTTGCAAGGAAAAACCAACATTTTACGTCGCTTTGTCCCAGACTACACCACTCGCGCACATGGTTTTCTATGCTTACTGTATCATGATATCCCATTTCTATGGGACGAACATGCTCAAACAACTTTTGATGATTTAAAATCCACCCTATCCAATTCCCCTTTGATTAGTCCCCCAGACTATGATCGCGATTACATCCTCTACTTATACGCGTCTGTTATTTCAGTTGCAAGAGTCCTCATCCAATTAGGGGATGATGGGCATGAGCATGTGATTTACTACATTAGTAAAAACCTTTTAGGACAATGCTTGAAGTATAATCATGATGATAAAATTGCAATAGAAATTTTCCTCTCAGTCCAAAAACTATGGCATTACATCCTGCTTCGAACGACCAAGGTCGTAGCAGATTTGAAAACCATGCAGTAGTTGTTTATTCGATGACATATCAATGAAACATTTTCCTGATGGATCGCTATCCTCCAGGAATATGATCTAGAGTTCTCTACTCCCAAAAGAAAGAAAGCTTTGGTTCTAGTTGAACTCATTACGAATTTTCCCTCAGATACCAAATATTCCCCCATCAATGAGGATTTACCCAATGAACACCTCTTCTTCATCCCCTCCGATGACCCCTGGTACGATGAACTCCTTGTCTACCTTTGCACACAGAAGTTTGGGTCTCACCTCTCTCGAGATGACCACTGATGCATTCTCCATCAGGCTCTCCAATATCTCCTCATCAGGGACATTCTTTACTGACGTGGGGTCGATACCATCATTCGACGATGCCTTACCGTAGATGAAGCCAACAGAGGCTTGAATCATTTCCACAATGGTGCTTGCAGTGGTCACCTCTTAGGTATGTCCACAGCCCCAAAAATAATTCGAGCAGGGTACTTTTGGCCCACTTTGTTTCATGACTGCATCCACGTTGTGAAGCGATGTGACAAATGCCAACTCTATGCAAACAAAGCTAGAGATCCACCAACTCTTCTACACCCAGTCATCACAGCCGACCCCTTCTGTAAATGGGGCATAAACTTCATGACTTGTCATCCTCTATCCATTAATGGACACAAATACATTGTCATGGTAGTAGATTACTTTACCAAATGGGATGAAGCCATGCCCACATTTAACAACATGGCTAATGTTGGCACAAGGGTAGACCCAGGTTTCAACGCTTCAATAACGTACCAAAAAAACCCTAACTATCGGCCCTTTCAGAAACACCTACGAAGAAGATGAAGTCTCACCCGAGGTAGAGGTAGGGGTGGTTGCAAGACTCAGATGTTTGCAACCTAGCTGGGACACATATATGTGACTACAATACCTTAACAGATCATTTAGTAGTTATCATTCCTTAGCCTTTGTTTACAACGCAGATAAACCCTAATTACAGAGCAACACAGTATTCAACAAGATCCAACACATTAAAGCACTAAGCACATCAAAATATACCAGATATGGTACTCATTCACATCACCAAGCACTAAGCAATCGTATCAGATACATATAAGAATACATTATTGTACTAAGCATAAATCATATGAGCAATAAAACAACCATAACACACAAAGCAACCACCACACAGGATATATGTGGTTCACCCCCATCCTGGGGCTACTTCAACCAACTCCTCTTCTCTTTATTTCCTTCTGTCAATCATCTACATGCACAGAGCCATAGTGTTATTGGATAAATCAGTAGGTCCGAACACTAACTGATCTACCTAGATCCACCTAGATCTAGAACAAAACACACTAGAACATGACGCTTTCCTTAAGTTTTAGATATTGAATTTACTAACTAAAGATGGATAGGTGACATACCGTTTAAACATCACTTCCTCTCGCGATCACCATCTTAGATATGTTCCAACGCTCATACAATGATGAACCTACAAAAGAACGCAACCAACCAAAGTGATATTAATAGCATAAACTCAATACAACAAGATTTATAGGAAAGAATTATATCACTGTATCATATTAAATGTGAAAGAGAGATTACAACCATGGCCTTGATTTTGTAAGGTCCCTTCCAACTGTCCTTCGTTCCCCACACACTTTCACTCCAATAATTTTGAGAGCATCGATATAATAATATTCACAATCTATCTTGACAAAGTGGCTCATCTAACCAAGCTAACAATCTCCAAAGCTCAATCCAATCCAAGCTAATCCAAAAAGCTCCAAAAGCTAATCTCATCCAAGCCAACTTTCTCCATGAGAGCTCTTCTCCTTTTATAAGCTGAAGAGGATAAGGTGAGGAGGTTAGGATGATCCCACCAAATCATGAAAGTGAGTAAGATCCAAACCATTCAGATGCCACCTCACCATGGAAGTTTCTCCTTCTAGAAGCATCGAGAAGATGCTCATTTTCCCCATGTATGAGAATTCTCACACCTTGCTTATAGAGCAACCTGCAAACCTCTCGCAACCCATATATGGTGCAGCCTATGAGAATCAGGCATTCTCGCACCCTACCTATATATAAACTTGCAAACATCCTCTTTAATAGGGTTTTTACAAAGGAGAATGCAACTTCTTCTCTCAGGAAAAGTTCTTCTCCCTTCTTTCTTCAGGAAGTCAGGCCACTAACCCCTCTGAAGGCAACGGATAGGTTTACATCATTAACGGTCATAGGGATGACGAAAATAATGTGTAACAGATAGCCCCCCAAAGTATGAAGTTAGAACAGAGTGATAACTGAAATACTTTGTCGAGTGTGTGTAGGGAACAAGGAACAGTCGGTCGAAAACTTGCCAACAAACAAGGAAATATAGTACAATAATATATCATCATTGAGGTAGACATTCCCATACTTAGAATAGAAATGAATCAAAGCATAAATGTTGACATGCGAGGATCCATGTCAAGTAAGACAAGCCATGACCACCAAACATACACTATGGATCCAAGCCAGTATGACTCAAATCTGAACATAGCCACCAAAAATACATTGTGGATCTATGTGTTAAAGACTCAAATTTGACCATAGCCATGAGACATACAATGTGGATCTATGCAACATTACAAATTGAATACACTCCAACGCAACCTGGATTTGTCAGAAAATATCCAGGGTCTTCATCTCCACCACTCTATAGTACGAATCTAACCATGTGAATACATGTGATGAAGTCGAACATGGTAGAAACCACTTGATTACCAGTCATTAGTGTATACCGTTAACAAGTGCGAGGGAAATCACCATTAATGTTAATGACTCCCAAGGTACTCTGGTACAATCCAACAAATCTGAATGAATGAGCTGAGGCCGAAGACTTGACAAAATCTCTCGATCAGGGGTCTATAATGAAAACCCACTGTCGAAAGTGAGAAAACCTACCATTGAGGCATGCAATTTCCAAGGTACCAATTAGTTTCTAAGTCTAATTCCTGGATAATGAGTTGAAGTCGACAAGAAAAGACTCGTCACAGGAGGGCCCTAATGTATCCCACATCAATGACATGAAACAAGTAACAAGATTTGATGTAGATCAGAGTAACAAGTGATTTAGGACTGACTCAGGGATGGTCGACGCAATAGAAGGCTTTAAGGACTGTAGAAATGGACGACGCAATAGAAGGATTTCCGGGTTGAACTTCTCTTTGAACATATTGACAACATGACAACTGTCTAGGAAACGCTGACTCAACAACAGGGATCATAGAACGATTTGTAATCTTATAAAGAAGTATGATCAAGAGACAAGTGGATTTTCCAACCTAGACACAAGGTGAGTGAAAGGGTGTCATGTTCAAAAGCGACTCTTCCATGGAATACAGGTTTAGACATATTTCTTTCCCAATTTTTTTCCCCACCATTTATGGCGAGTACCTCTTTAGTTTTATGCAATCTTGAGGAGGATAACATATGCTTGCAATGTAAGATCATCCTTCGGACAAGTCCCTCAGAGTATTTTTAATGAACCCTAGGAAGGAGTGGTTCGGTCCCATAAAGGGCCTTTCGATGTTTGTTTAACGAGTCCAAAGAAAGAAAACTCAGGGGTTTTCATGTTTAGAGAGTCTGAAAAACACTTAAAGAGAACTCTCTCAATTCCTTTTTCGTAAAGTAGCCTGATGATACCGAAAAAGAGATAAACTATCACTCAACAAACGTTTTCTTCAAATAATTTAACGAGCGTGAAAAGAACAAGGTCACTCGACAATCTTTTCATGTTTAGAGAGTCTGAAAAGAGCTTAAAGGGAACTCCAGTGGGTTCCTTTTTTGTATAACCTTTATGAGTCCAAAAAAGTGATAAAAGTATACTCAGTTGCATTCTCACATATTTACGAGAACGAGAAAGAACAAAGACTAAGCTCAGTAACTTATTCTCATGTATTTACAAGCATGAGAAAGAACAAAGACTAAGCTCGGGATTGTTTTCATTTCTATGCAAGCTTTAAACAAAACTATGCTTGGGATAGATTTTATTTTTACACAAGCTTGAAAACTAAACAAAACTATGCTTGAACCTGGTTTCATTTTTACACAAGCTTGAACTAGAGGAAACTATGCTTGAGGTAGGTGGTTTCATTTTTACACAAGCTTGAACCAAAGTAAAAACTATGCTTGAACTTCCCAACGCATTATCCATGAATTCGCATGGTTGGTACTTAGCCCATCTTAAGAATATAGCGGCTCAACTTTAGCATGAAGTCCAGAGGCTGAGGCAAAGGCCCCCCAAGCTTTGTTTCATCCAAATACAAAGGAGAATGAAATGAAGCTTCAAATACTAGATGAAGGGCTTGACTCAAATAGAGAGGGGGAAAACTATTTCATTTTTTAACGATCTTGACACAAAAAAAAGAACTATGCTCGTAACCTTTGTTTCATTTTTTAATGAGGTTTCCACAGAGACAAAAAAACTATCCTTGTAAGTGGTTTCATTGTTTAATGAGCTTGAAGTTAGAAAACTATGCTCAAGTCTGGTTTCATTTTTTAACGAGCTTGAAATCATAAAATCATGCTCATATACCTCTGTTTCATTTTTTAACGAGGTTACCTCAGAGACGCAAAACTATCCTTGGTTCTCTTCTTGATCATGGATTCCAAGAGGACAATGCTCTAGAAGGACACCATTTCAAGGGACAAAACTCAATCATGGCTTCCAAGACGTCTTCACTGGGAGGCAGAAACACACTCTGGAAGGACACCATGTCGAAGGTTGCGATAGGAGTAAAGAGATCATGCTCTAGCCAAGATAACAATCTATCTTGAAAAAGTGGCTCATCTAGCCACACTACTATATATTGTAAAAATTCCGACGTTTTATTTGCGGCGTTATGGACAAAATTGTCCATATTGTCGCAAAATAGAGGAAATTTATAAAAAAAAAAGTTCATGTTGCCCGATAACATTGGTCTTGCCACGTTAACGTCGGTCTTGCCATGTCTTCCATTGGAACGTCGCTCTTGCCACATTTTCCACTGGAACGTCACTCTTGCCACATTTGTGAAGATGTATGTCACAATTGCCACGTTAACGTCGGTCTTGCCACGTTAACGTCTCTCTTGCCACGTTTTCCACTGGAATGTCGCTCTTGCCACGTTTTCCACTGGAACGTCACTCTTGCCACATTTCTGAAGATGTATGTCGCAATTGCCACGTTAATGTCGGTCTTGCCACGTTAACGTCGCTCTTGCCACGTTTTCCACTGGAATGTCGCTCTTGCCACATTTTCCACTAGAACGTCACT
>JZKD02S0994487.1:175425-195907 GCA_000966675.3 Picea glauca
TGAAATAAAAGAACCAATGCCACCTAGTGGCTACAGAGATATGAAAGTGTTAAGAACATTGTATCTAATGGATACATAAACTAAGAGGATAAATTGTTAATAAAAAAATCTGAGTGTCTTAAATATAGACCGATGATATAGATTTAAATATTGATATGGCTAGTATCTTAGCAAAGGTTAATGTACCTATCCCTCTTAGTACTGATATTATATATATATTTTTAAATACCTACAAAAAGGTCGCTATTGTGACATCTTGGAGTGTCGCTCCCATAGCAACCACGTCGGAGATGATACCTCTTAACGTCACTCTTCCCACATTCTAGACGTCTCTCTTGCCACCTTCAAGACATTGGTCTTGCCACGTTCTAGATGTCTCTATTGCCACATATAAGACGTCTCTCTTTCCACATTCCTGACGTCTCTCTTGCCACGTTCCTGACATCTCTCTTCCCACATTTTAGATGTCTCTCTTGCCACCTTCAAGATGTTGGTCTTGCCACGTTCAAGATGTCTCTCTTGCCACGTTTAAGACGTCGCTCTTGCCACGTTCCAGATGTCGCTCTTGCCACGTTCTAGATGTCTCTATTGCCACGTTTCAGACGTCTCTCTTGCCACGTTTAAGATGTCGCTCTTGCCACATTCCAGACGTCGGTCTTGCCACGTTTCAGATGTCTCTATTGCCACGTTTCAGACGTCTCTCTTGCCATGTTTGAAACGTTGGTCTTGCCACGTTTGCAACGTCTCTCTTGCCATGTTTGAAACGTCGGTATTGCCACGTTTGCAACGTCTCTCTTGCCATGTTTGAAACGTCGCAATAGAGACGAAAATGTGGTCGTCGGAAAAACGTCGTCATGTGAAACGACGTTTGAGGGGGTCCGAGGTTTGTCGGTCTTCCGACAATAGAAAGTGGCAATTATGTCAAACACACCATCGAAATTTGACCCAAATGCAGTAGTGCCAAGCTAACAATCTCCAAATCTCAATCCAATCCAAGCTAATCCAAAAATCTCCAAAAGTTAATCTCATCCAAGCCAACTTTCTCCATGAGAGCTCCTCTCCTTTTATAAGCTAAAGAGGATAAGGTGAGGAGGTTAGGATGATCCCACCAAATCATGAAAGCGAGTAAGATCCAAACCATTTGGATGCCACCTCACCATGTAAGTATCTCCTTCTAGAAGCATCGAGAAGATGCTCGTTTTTCCCACGTATGAGCATTCTCACACCCTGCTTATAGAGAAACCTGTGAACCTCTCGCAACCCAGCTATGGTGCAGCCTGTGAGAATTAGGCATTCTCGCACCCTGCCTATATAGCAAACTGCGGACATCCTCTTTAATAGGGTTTGTACAAAGCAAAATGCAACTTCTTCTCTCAAGAAAATTTCTTCTCCCTTCTTTCTTCAGGAACTCAGGCCACTGACCCCTCTGAAGGAAACAAATAGGTTTACATCATTAACAGTCATAGGGATGATGAAAATAATGTGTAACACATAGGATCCTACTCCGCATAGGACAAGCGATCTACGTGGACTCCGCCAGATCCTCCTTCCTCGAGCTAGGTTACAACACAAAGCCCTCTTACAATCTACACAATCTTCTTACATCCTCTTGCACTTAGCTCTGCCAGTGTCCAACACATCATGCACAAAGCATTTATAACTATCACTTGAACTTAGCACAACATCACACATATGCACATATTGTCTCTTCTTAAATTTCCTAGACATCTATTTATACATTACAAAAGGTCCTAGACATGGGTAAACCCATGGGTCGACAACCCCATACCCGTTACATAATCCCAAAACCCAAAAATCCCTAAAAGGGGGATGATATCCTGTGATCTCTTCTTCGACTTGCGCTCCACCTTTGATAGCCTGTCAAAGTCCCAAAAAGGGGTCAAAAGTGACCAAGGATCTTCAAAAATTGGTCAAGGGCCAACAGGCCCCCAACACTCACCCATGAATCGTCCCACGTCACTCTGATCTGGGTTGTTCCACCTCAAAATCCTCGAGCCTGGATCAAGCTACTTCGACCTGCTACTTCGCCAAGGCCTCCTTCTTGGAAAATTCCTGAATAACTTCCTCGTTCACGGGTTCTTCCAAGCATTGTTCGACTGCAGTGACTACTTGTTCCAACTCTGCTCCTCGCCCTTCAATTTACTCAAATAGTTGGCAAGCTTCATCTTGGAATGGTTGGAGCCTCTGAGTCACTTCCATGACTTTTCTCTGTATGGTATGGACCTGTTGCTGAGAAGTGCGTTGTTCCTAGGACCTTTTCATCCTCTCAACTATTGACATGAGTTTCAAATATGCCTGTACTGTCGTTGATTCCTGCTTTGCCTCCTGGAGTTGTGACTCCAATGTCTTCAGTTCAGGGTCCTCAGTAAGTCGCTCATAAGTATGCACACTTCTATTGCTAAGATGTTTACATTCCAAATATAATGCTCTGATCCTCTCAATTGTGCTCCAGACAGTGACTTCTCTTTGGTATCCCATGTCCTACAGAGTACTTGGTACTATTTGTAGCTCTAGATCTACACCATTTGTTGGCACAAGGGCATACCCAGGGTTCAACGGTTCAACAACGCACCAAAAAAACCCTAACTACCAACCCTTTTGACAACACTTGTGAAGCAGATGAAGTCTCACCCGAGGTAGAGGTAGGGGTGGTTGTAGGACTCAGATGTCTGCAACCTAGCTGGGACACAGATCTGTGACTACAATACCTTAACAAATAATTTAGCAGTTATCATTCTTTAGCCTTTGTTTAAAGTGCAGATAAACCCTAATTACATAAAAGGCGCAGTATTCAACAAGATCCAACACATTCAAGCACTAAGCACATCAAAATAGACCAGATCGGGTACTCATTCACATCACCAAGCACTAAGCTATTATATCAGATACATCTAAGCATACATTAATGTACTAAGCATAAATCATATGAGAAATAAAACAACCATAATGCACAAAACCAACCATAACACAGGATATACATGGTTCACCCCTAGCCTGGGGCTACGTCCACCAACACCTCTTCTCTTTATTTCCTTTTGTCAATCATCTACATGCACAGAGCCACAAGATCCTACTCCACATAGGACATGAGATCTGCGCGCACTCCACCAGATCCTCCTTCCTTGA
Organism: Picea glauca; assembly: GCA_000966675.3. NCBI lineage: Eukaryota > Viridiplantae > Streptophyta > Pinopsida > Pinales > Pinaceae > Picea > Picea glauca. The sequence goes on from JZKD02S0994487.1 coordinate 178,573, forward strand.
GCTAGGTTACAGCACAAATCCCTCTTACAATCTACACAAGATTCTTACATCCACTTTCACTTAGCTCTTCTAGTGTCCAACACAACATGCACAAAGCATTTATAACTATCACTTGCACTTAGCACTACATCATACATATGCACATATTATCTCTTCTTATATTGCCTAGCCATCTATTTATACATTGCAAAAGGGCCTATACATGGGTAAACCCATGGGCCGACATCCCCATACCCGTTATATAATCCCAAAACCCAAAAATCCCTAAAATGGGTCAAGATCATGTGATCTCCACTTTGACTTGCGCTCTGCCTTTGACAACCTGTCGAAGTCCCAAAAAGGGCTCAAAAGTGACCAAGGATCTTCAAAACTTGGTCAAGGGCCAACAACTGACACACCAATGCATTTTTTCTTCAACCATGTCACTACTCGATTCAGAGTCCCACAATAGTTGGTTTCCAATCACGGTAAACATTTTGAGAAAGAGATTTGCAAAAATCTTCTCAGAATTAGGCTTCACCCATGAGTTTTCCTCCCCATACTACCCTCATTTCAACAGGCAGGTCAAGGTTGTCAATAAAGTCCTCAAAACCATGCTACAATGCACAATCAAAAAACATAAGACAAACTGGCATCATATGTTGTTTTTTGCTTTATGGGTCTATCACACGACAGTCAAAACTGCCATCGTGTTGGCAGCCAATAATTCTTGTCAAATTTTATCATGGTAAAATATCGTCACCAAGGGATAATTTTTCTGTAGCTGCCTCCTGCTCCTTACAAAATTTTCTATCCATTTGGTTTTGAGAAGGTCCATTGGTCTAGTTGTGTGTAAGAATTCATCATTTTAATCTATCGTTTGTTTTGTTTATTTTCATGACTGAAAGCATGAAATTAGAACAAAATTTGGCTTGAGTAGTCATCATACAATTTGTGGTTTCTTTTGTTTCTTTTGTAAATGGGATTGTAACTAAAGGGCATCTATATTATTTTTATAAACCTAAAAGTTTGTAAGCCTATATTTTTCATCTGTTGATCCATTACCATAACACTTGATGTATCCACTTTGGGAGATATGACTTAGTCATTTCTATTTTTTATTATGTGATTTTTACATTTCACATATGCTTGACTGCATAGCTAGAAGAACCTTGGGTTAAATTAGAAATATGAATCCTACTCATACCGGTCATATCACGATCTTGTCACCCTGGTACAAGACTGACACACTCACATTCCAAATCACCCTTTGTCCTACATAACTCATGCTTTCATTCATTGTTGAAAGAGGTAAGTAGTGGTGTTTTAGGTTTAGTATTCATTTCTTAGAATGGTTTACTGTCCTGCGTGTCCTCTGGTTATTACCCACTCAAAGCTCCAAATGTTTTTTGTGGTAGCCTCCCGAATCCTTAGGTATCATGTTCCTCCTGATTATGAAGACCTCTTCATATTGTTTGTGTGTTGGAGAACACAACCTACCTCTCGTTGCGCTTGCTGTTTCTATGTGATAGTATCCATGGCACTCGTGGTAAGAATAGAACCCAATTTTTCACAAGCCCTCTTCTCTCATGACAATGTTGTATATGACATTGTGGCACATGGTTGTGATGCTTTCATCAGACGGTTTGAGGGTTTCAACCTCGATGTGGCCCAATATTTCGCTCAGACGTTTGATGGAACCAGGGCTAAGATTAGGGATCTATAGCTAGAGGTGACAGAGGATTCCATCACAAAAGTTGGAGGAGTATATCAACATGGCTGATTCAATTGAGAAATTAGAATAAATACATCAACTGTAAATCAACATGATGAAAAATAGATCAGTTGTACACAAATTGTGCCCAATTCATGGTATGATAATATCAGATTTAATTTTTTGTACAGAACCTCTCCTCGTAATCTTGATCCCAAAAACAGAAGAGCACTTAGGCTTAAATTTGCTTCTTTCCAATTAATTAATGATATATTACTTCAAAAGAATTTTGACGATGTTTTTCTACGTTGTTTAGAAAAAGAGGAATCCAAAAAGGTGCTAGATGAAATGCATTCCGGTGATGTCAGGGGTCATTTTGGTGGGGATACCACTACTCACAAAGTAATAAGAGTTGGTTACTATTGGCCTACCTTGTTTAAGGATGCTCACATGTTGTCCCATAAATGTATTATCTGCCAAAAGGTTGTAGGACAGGTGAAGAAAGAAACTTTTCCTTTGCAACATGTTACGGTAGACACACCTTTTTAGGAGTGGGGCCTAAACATTATAGGACCAAACAACCCCCCTTCCTCACAGTAGCACAAGTACATTCTCACGACAACAGACTATTTTACGAGATGGTCTAAGTATTTACCATTTAAAGCGGTCAATACAAATCAAGTAGTGTCGTTTCTGAACTCCCATGTCATCACTCGATTCAAAATTCCTGAATGTTTGGTTTTTGACAATGCTTCTTATTTTTCTTCCCTAGATATGAATTTTTTTACTCTGGAAAAAGGGATTAAACTAAAGTACTCTACCAGCTATTACCCTTAAGGGAACATTCTGGCCAATTCAACAAATAAGAATCTAATGAAGATTATGAAAAGGACAGTGTCAGAAAACCACAAGAATTGGCACAATGTGTTGTACAAAGCACTTTGGGTTGATAGGGTAACTCCAAAAGCATCCATTGGTAATTCTCCTTTCTTCCTCATTTACGGAAGAGAAGCCATCCTCCCCCCACATGTCTTGCTTCCTTCTCTGCAATTGTCGCAGAAAGTTCAAGAAGAGGAGTGTCCTCCTCTAGAAAATTGGATAAACGCTCTCTTAAAATTGGAAGAGGTAAGGATGCAGGAAAAACAGAAATTGGATTAGCACCAACAAATTGTAAAGAGCTGGTTCGATACAAGTTCATCCTCTGAAAGAAATTTTAATGTAGGGGATTTGGTCCTCAAATGGGACAAAGCACACGAGAATAAAGGATAACACACCAAGTTCCAAAACCTTTGTTTGGGGCCTTTCGTCATTTATGAAAAATTGGGTCCAAGTTCTTTTTGGCTACACATCTTAGAGGGACAACCGGACACTTTTCCACTGAATGGCTTGTCTCTAAAAAAATACTCCACTTAAGAAAATCAGATCCACCCCTTTGTAAATATTTTAATTTACATTTTCTTTATTGATTTTGGTTCTTTTCATTTTGCTTGATTTTTTGTATTTTCTAGATGATTATGTCTGAATCATTGTTCATTATTGAAGGGAATTGTATTTTTCATTAGAAAAAATTGAGAACAGTTCGAAGCATCTGAACTCAGATCAGTTACGGTAAGTTTTGTCCAATCATTGTTCCCGGTTTTCATTGAAATATAAGGGAAACATGATTATCTTTTAAAAAAACTTCTAACGTTGTCCCTGTTTTAAAGAAAACAACTCACAATGCTTTCCCATCCTAGAGATGATTTCTTAATTGAAATTTATATGTCCAAATTGTGATGAAAGTCATTAGAACAGAAAAATAATTCTTAAAAGATCAACCCTTTCATTACTTGACCGTGAAATTTTTTGTATCACCCGCTCTCTTGATATCACAAAGTTTTGAAATTATTATAAACATTTTCTTGGAGAGTTGGAAGCACTATAATGTGTGGGAATTATGTGTAAACCCATTGGGATTCTGAACAGGTTTGCTGGCAGCGGGTAAATGCACTCATGGTAACAAAACAATTTCGTCGGGGTACTGAACATGCCTGTTGGTAGTGAAGCAATGTCGGGTTCGAAGATCCTCAGGTATGTTTTGAAAGTTTGATCAAATGTCTGGATGATTTTATCACAAATGGACAACTCTTGGACAGGATAGAAGTACTAGAGTGGGTTAAATGATATCCATGTCAAGGCTATGGATGCCTGCTGGTAGCAGTGGCCCTGTCAACAATATTGGAGTCATCTATATAAACATCGCTACCCCTGTGATCTAAACGAGATACCAGATTACAATTTTTGGACATAACTTTACCCAATACTATGACTGTGTTATTTTTTCTGAGTTATTGTCGAAATGATTGATCTATCTTTTAATTTTTTATATTAATTATTGATGAAGTCATTTGTTCCCTAATGTAAAGTTTTGATGATGCAGAGATAATTGCTTCGCCTAGCGTGTCGCCATTGTTGGCAGCCAATAATTCTTGTCAAATTTTATCATGGTAAAATGTCGTCACCAAGGGATAAATTTTTCTGTAGCTGACTCCTTCTCCTTACAAAATTTTCTATCTGTTTGGTTTTGAGAAGGTCCATTGGCCTAGCCATGTGTATTAATTCATCGTTTTAATTTATCGTTTGTTTTGTTTAATTTCATGACTAAAAGCATGAATTTAGAACCAAATTTTGCTTGATTAGTCATCATACAGTTTGTGATTTCTTTTGTTTCTTTTGTAAATGGGATTGTAACTAAAGGGCATCTATATTATTTTTATAAACCTAAAATTTTGTAAGCCTATCTTTTTCATTTGTTGATCCATTACCATAACACTTGATTTATCCACTTTGGGATATATGACTTAGTCATTTCTATTTTTTATTATATGGTTTTTACATTTCACATATGCTTGATTGCATAGCTAGCAGAACCTTGGGTTAAATTCGAAATTTGAATCCTACTCATACCGGTCGTATCACAATCTTGTCACCCTGGCACAAGACTGACACACTCACATTCCACATCACCCTTTGTCATGCATAACGCAGGATTTCATTCATTGTTTAAAGAGGTAAGTAGTGGTGTTTTGGATTTAGTATTCATTTCTTAGAATGGTTTACTGTCCTGCATGTCCTCTGGTTATTACCCAATCAAAGCTCCAAATGTTTTTTATGGTAGCCTCTTGAATCCTTAGGTATCTTGTTCCTCCTGATTATGCAGACCTCTTCTTATTGTTTGTGTTGGATAACACAACCTACCTCTCGCAACCCTTGTTGTTTCTATGTGATAGCATCCATGGCGCCCATGTTAATAATAGAACCATTGGTTCACAAGCCCTCCTCTCTCATGGCGATGCCATAGACGACATTGTGGCACATGGCTGGGATGATTTCATCAGAAGGTTTGAGGGTTTCAATCTTGTTGTGTCCCAAGATTTCGCTCAGATGTTTGATGGAACCAGGGCTAATATTGGGGATCTGTAGCTAGAGGTTACAAAGGGTTCCATCGTAGAATCAATAGGACTATCCCAAGAGGGATAACGATGGTTCAAAAATGCCAAAATCGAAGGTGTGCCCTGGCATTTGCTCATGGCCTCCAAGAAATCATTTTGTTGCCCAAAAGGCACACCAATTTATCTTTTCAAACCCTGATGGCATGGCCTTCTCTTAATAATGAAGAAATTTATTACTTGTGAAGGCAGGTATGGCCTGGTATTCTTGTATCATGTTCTCTTGCTCATGGTTTTTCTAGGTTTCAAGTTGAATGTGCCTTTTTAACTGCATAGGAGTTTATAGAAAATGTCTAAGTTCTATCAGAGGAATAAATTAAACCAACAGTCAAGTTTTTTTCACCATGGCCTTGTCTGAATCCTCATGGTTTCACATCTATCTAAGTCTGGGGATAGTTGGGGAAATTTCTTGTTTAGGAATAATTTTACCCTACCTAGAAATGAAATAGAATCACCTCTCCATCTCAATAAAAACCCCAGTCCTTGTAGATATAACCCTACTATTGAAAACCTATGTGTTAATCTACAAGAAGACCATGTGACCATAGATCAAACCTCTCTTTCTACCCGGAATCCATCGAGAAAAAAGCCACGATGTGATTTCATGACTAGAAAGTCATTGGAAGAGGTTTTAGATGCGTTAAAAGACATGATTCCTATTGTTCCTATTCATGAGCCAAATCAGGTTGTTTTAAACAAATCAATTGTCAAGAGAAATGGAATACATAAGAAACAGATTAATCCAGATGTGAATTTTGCAAATAAGAGGCCAGGCAGGCTCTTATCTAGAAATTTGAGAAATCACTAGCATGATCATCTGAGCTTGATCCTTGTGATCGAGATTGATGATCTCTTTTCCGAATATGAGATTGATAATTTCATTGCTCAAGATGATGTAGATGATCGGGTTTTAGGAAATGAAATCGATACTGATGCAATACAGTATGATTTCATTTCTAATATCCCATCGTTCCTAAAGAACCAAGAGGGTTTCTCTGGTATATGACACGATCTGAAGAAAATTATACAAAAGACTAAAGTGGATTCTACAAAACAGGCTCAACCTCTACCTACCATAGAACCACTTCACTGTGAAAAATATCTTGATTGAGTTGAGAGATACTATAGGGATATCCTCTATCTCCAAGCATAGTTAAACCAAATGGTAGCAAGAAACTCCTTGCTCGAGAGGGAAAATCATGAATTGAAAGCATGTGTTCGATTGAACGCTGACAGGGCAAACAAGAGGACTAAACAGATTGGTAATGTAACTATTAAAAACTCAATGAATTTCAACACCATCATAAATTTGGATTTATCAGATGTTTCTTTATCAAATCTATGAAATGGTAAATATTTGTTTTGATTTTTGTGATTTGTTTATGTTTGAAAAACAATAAATAGATTCATTTCTGATTTCATTTTTATTTTGAGACTAGCTATAGAATCAAAATATTTTGTAGCCAGTCTATTTAAAATTATTTTTTCTATTATTATCTAAACTATGATTTTGTTTTATCTTTTCAGGTAAGAAGCAGGTTATAATTCTATGTTTAAGGAAAAGGGATCATGGATCAAGCGATTCAATTAGCTTAAGTAATTTCCCATTTTTGAAAAAAAAACAATGTCATTAATGTAATTATTTTTTGATATAATGACTCCTACATGGGTATTCCTTTTCGTTATTCTATTTTTTCAAAACAAACTTATTTTTAGGGATCATCCTCTATCTTGTATGATAAGAGGTAACTGATCCAAGACATGTTTAAATAGTTGTTGTTTCTTAGTGTTTATGAACACATTTTTCTGGACCACAATATGGACATATAATTTTGGAAGTGATATGGGAAAGGAGTTCGTTGTTGGGTTTAGACCTGTGTGAACTGTGCAATGCTTGTTTCATTGTATTCTCTTGTTATTTCTATGTTATTTGTGTTGTTTTATCTTTAGCCTTGTCTCCACATGATATTTCATATCATTGATTATTTGAATGTTGTCCATGATCTGTTGGTTTAGTTTGTACTTGTGATCGATCAATTATTTAGTTATTTTTGAGTTTACTTCTGATATTAAATGGTTGATAATATCAATGCCCAGGATTGAGATTTCTTTCATTCTTAGCTATTGGTTATATTTAGGTCACATGATATTTAATTAGTTATCTTTCTGTTGTTATAAATTCACTCCAAGCATCAAACACTTACTTGAATTTCTTCAGGAAGCACTATTGTTTGTTTATGTCATAGGTTTCCCTTAAATACATGATACACAGGAGCTCATACAATGCAGAGATAGGAACTTAGTTTATTGATGATCAATTAGAGGTTAGTAGATGTATTGTTTTATTTTATTCAAAGTTGTTTACATACGAATGAACGGTGATTGCATTAAGTAGCTTTGTTTATTTTTGTGTTATCGTTACAATCGTATTCACTTAGTGTTGATTAGTTCAATATATTTAAACATCAAAAAGAGTATTTTTCATATTTGATCTTGTTCAGAAATTTTATCAAACAATTATTTTCGCATGATTTTATTTAAACCTTGTAAAATTGTATATAATCTTTGTATATTAACACTATTTTTAATTAGTGTGTCGATTGTTATAATTATATCTTTAGATCAGTTTATTTCCTTTCATTGTTTTTAGGACCCTAGTTGGCTAACGGAGCCATTAAACTTGTTAGGTTAGATCATACCAAACGGCTAAGGTTAAATAGATAACCCTGGTCCGGATCTATCCTTCCTGTTGACGGTGTGTCATAAATGCCTATCAACACACTAGTTTTACACCATTCCACCTATTCCATGGGATCGAAGCTACCCTCCCTATTGAGTGAAAAAACCCAACATTATGCACTACAATAAATCTCTTACCTGACACTTCTCCAATAGAGAAACTCCTGCTAACCTTAGAGTCACTTGATGAAGACTGTCGATATTCATTACAACAGAATGAGGTAGCCAAAAAATGGTCCAAAGCCACCTTCGACCGCCATTTTAACCTTCACTCATTCAACAAAGGTGATCTCGTGTTATCCTATGATATCACTTGCGACACTCTCAGACATGGGAAATTCGATTCATTATGGCATGACCCCTTCATCATCCAACATTGACTCACTAAAGGCACCTACATATTGGCCTCTTCAGAAGGCTTCCCTCTCAAATAACCCATCAACGGGTTATACTTGAAGAAATTTTATTCTTGAGCATAGCCCCCCTACCTTAGGTTTCTCTTTGTACACACTTATAGAGTTTTTAGTCTTATTTACCACCACCACTCCTCTTGTTTGATATGTCACCCGTGTTATTGACATATGAATAATCCATCAGCCTACCACATCGGTTACGCTGACGGTGCCAGCCGCTGGACCCAGAATATCACTTCGGCCGCTTGGGCCATCTATACCCCCTCACATATACTACTCCATTCCAGTGGCATATGCTTAGGCCCGACCACCAACAACCAATCCGAATATGTCCTCATTGTTGGTCTCCTCGCCAAGTCCAATCACCATCACATTTGTCACCTTAGCGTTCTATTAGATTCCCAACTTATCATCTTACATCTCAACAATGTGTGTCATGTTCAGGATCCTTGCCTCTTTCGCAAACTCCTGCAAGTTAGACTCCTATCTCGCAACTTTGATTCCATGACATTTACACATATTCCAAGAAACCTCAATCAAGTAGCAGATCACATGGATAACCTAGTATTAGATTGACATTTATCACATTAAAAACATCATATACATAGCATCATACATTTGTCAACAGATAGAAATAGATGTCATACATCATATACACAAAACATAAAGACGAAAGTGATCCAATATATCCATCATATGTATATCATCAATGTCCCCAATGTTTTACAAAAAATATCTATGTACAAACTGCCCATAGGCTCATGAGTCCCCTCATCCCTATGAGTACAAAAGGGGGTATCACATACCCTATAAAAAAAATCAGGCTCCCAAACCTGTACATACAAACATCGACACTCAAGGTGCCCCCAGAGCTTCCCCCCTAGGTCCTCTATCAGTCAAAGGTGACCCACTAGTTGGGGGCCCTTCAGCTCTAGGAGGCATTCGATCGGTCATAGTTTCCCCCGCCACTACTGCTCTGTGGATTAACATCTTCCACTCGGTCGGTACCCCCACACACTAGTATAGGACCTCCTCATCCTATATGTGGGCCCATATTCTCTCTTGAACACCCTGCAGGACCCACTTGAACTATCAAATCCTCTAAGGTGGCCGCAACATCTCTGTGTGGCTCTCTGGCTGGTCCAGCATCAACGTCATTTTGTCGATGCCTCTTCCCAACCCTTGTCTCTGTGGGCTCCTATCAATCCAACTCCCATCAAGCCGAATCCCTGATGACCTCTACCTCTCATCTCCAGGGTCCAACATTTGTAAAAAAACACCATATATAATTTCATCATCCATATACATGTATGATAAATACTATCTACCAAAATCACAAAAATATACAACACATACCTCTCTGGTCCCAGTCCTCCCTAGGAGGTATCACCATGTCCGCTTCCTGTCTGTAATACATACCAACATATGGATATCGTAGAATAACCTATGGCATCTGACACCACACTCGAGTCACTGTGGTCGTGAAGTAGTGGCCACCTTCCCCTCCTCCATGACATACCAACACATGTGCCCATCGCATCAATCGCGACTCTCGTCATGACGCTAGCTCTAGTAAAATCCTCGGGTGCAATAGCGACACCCTCTCCAAAAACCAGGCCACCAGAACTGAACTAAATGCAAATTCACCAGAGTTGGCACGCCAAAACTAGTTCAATTGAGACATCATCTTGGTGTGCATCATCACACCCCATGCAAATAGGTCCCCATCCAGGACCTCCTCCACCACCCTCTGCTAACCACCAATGATCCACTGAGTACCCAACGATCTATAGATCCTCACCACCATGGTCGTGATGCACTCAGTCCACAAGCCATCGATGGCCTCAATAAGGTCAATCAAACCCGACATAGGGTTGGACCCAGAACAGTTTCGAGCCATCATGGTCTCCACTCGATCCTCCCCTGGAATATGGGGATCAATGACTAGGGCCCTCCCACAGAATGGCAATCCCGTCAAAAATTACACATCCTCTGTCGTAGAGAACATCATCTACTCCCCTCTCACCACAAGGAACTACAGATCAATGATCCACATGCTAATCAGAAACTTGAGCAGGTACTCTTGCAATCATATCAAGGGGAAATCCAAAAGCTTCAACAAACTGCAGGATTTCAAGTGTCTACGTACACCAGGATGTGCCCTCATAGCCTCTCGTAACCGATCCCAGTATTTCTCTCGCCAGTGGACCAAAATTGTTCTCTAGACTCTGCTGATCACCTACATCCACCCAAAAAAATATGATTAACCACATCATCCATAAAAAATCACAAATATCCAAAAACAAAATACACCCATGAGTCTGCACACAGTGCAGGACTTTTTCCCAACCATTTATGCATCAATGTGCGACTATTTTCCGCAAAATTGCGCACTTATGCACAATTGTCACACTCACAACCATGCATGGGTGTGAAACTATCATTCGTACAGGCATGCATCCCATGTGCGCATGTCTATCCTACCCATGTGCATGCATGTGTGGTTGTCTCAAGCACAACCACACATTATGTGCGTATTTCCTCACCACAACTGTGCGCCCCTCAATGCACGACTATGAAGGAAAAATCCACACATAATGTGCAAGAAACTGAGTTTTACTCGTGCACACATGCACGGGGAATCCCCATTTTCCCATGCAATTTTGGGCCCCTACCCTTAAAAACCCCTGTACAACCCTCTGTAAAACCCCTACTTATAATCTATAAACTTCATAGAATGTAGCATAATAGAGACACTAACTCATTTCTCGTCGCTCCTGGATTAGTAGCCTCATGCTCCCGTAATCTCAAAATATCCTCACAAATCTCTCCTCAACTCAACAATAGTGACAGGTACAAATTAGGTGGCATTGTGGGTCCACCATCCATATATAGCCCCTTTTTCCCAACTTCCACACTCTATTACAGGAGCCCAGAGCCTTCGTTTTATGATCTATTCTCAGCCATGAGATCCTGATCCAAACATCTACACATTCATAGTCTCTAGGTTATCATCTACACTTTTCCCCGGAGGAGCATTTTTCTCATGCCACGTTCAGGTACGCATGCTCACTTTTAGTTTTATAAAATAGTTATATCTTCTTTATCATCAGATATTGTTCACATCAGGTATTTTTTTTTATGGGTGAAATTACTTGTTCAATAGGATTATAGCCCCTTCAGGTATATGTGCGACACTGGCATGTAGTTAGTCCCTCTATTAAATAATTGCATATCCCAGTCACACCCTCTGACATTTACCTTTAGGGTCCCGTTGAACACTCTACACACCCTAAAAGTCTATGTCCAATTTCACTTTTTGGGTACCACTTGATCTCTTTGAATTGTCTAATTCATCTCCATTTTGGAAAATGTTGTGTTTGATTACCATTTTTGAGTCTCGTTAAGTCTTTGAAAATTTTGCTTGAAACTATGAAAATCCTTGAATTAAAATATTTAACATTTAAATAAGGAATCAGGTAGTCAAAGCACTTCACCCTACACGCTTAAGCAATTCGACATCGACAGACAGGAGTCTTTTTTCATGACAAGCATCACTGCAGAGATCACCGATTGTCGATCCCTTTCGGCATCGGGAAAAAGAAAAATGATTAAATACTTCAATAGAAAGAAATATTATCACCGATAGTCGATAGCCGACGTGCTCATCAGAGTCGGAGAAAATCAAACCGTGACGAACTTTTCAACAATGCTAAAAGTTTTTCCCGATTCTCGATTCTTGAAATATTTCGACATCAGGAATTTTTGAAGGAACTAACCCAAAGGAAAATATGAAATAGGGTTTTCCCTGATCGCCGACCCCTGATATATTTTTGGCATCGGCGATCCCCAGGTTTAGTTTAGGAACGTGAAATTGAAAGAGAGTTCTGACTCCTATTAATACTCACAAGTTAAGTCACCAGTCTTCATTGCATCGCACCCTGAACCATTTTTTCCACATCAGCATCGTACGACAAAATCAGTCAGTTTCAAAGGTTTTCTCTGGAGGATGTCTACGGGAAAATACATAAGGATATCGCGGATTCCCGATCTTCCCACTAAGAAAGCAACATGATGGGATGTTTTATCTCTAAGATACGATGGATCCAAAGCATTTAAAGAACTAATTAATTCCAAAATCCCGTATTAGTTGCTAGTTCGTGTGTGAATCAAAAGGACCATTTGAACGTGATGATACAGTGCATCACCCTCCGTGCCCCCACCGTCAAATCACGTAGAATTTATTTGCATATATTTGATGGTAGGTTGTTTTGAATTTCACCCATCACTCAAATTAATTGGTTGATGCGACTGGTAGGATATCCCCCGTTAAATCCTTCGAATTATTGTAAACAAGATTATTCTGTGCGCAAGGCAGTTTGGAACATCCAAAGGAGAAAGACAAGCAATTTGGGGAAAGCTTCCAAGGCCCAGTGAGTATTAAACAACAGGTTTAGTAAGAATTACAAGTATGTACCGGTCTATGGATGTTTTATGCTTCATTTCTTATGTTTTAACCAATGTTACTCTATACACATGCCTAAGGATCATTTTTGGTTGCAGGAACAATGCCTCCAAAGAAACCTACCACCATGAAATCTCCAAGAGTGCCAAAGCTACAGGAACCAGAGGTGGGAGAAGGTTCCTCCCCAGTTGTTGTAAGGAAATTGGAATTCACTCCAAAGACGATGCTCATCATAAAAAAAACCACCAAAAAGGATTTCATTTGGCCTCTAGCCTTTGGAGACACACAAGCGAACATTGAGACCAAAACAATATTCCCATGTTGGGAAGAACTTTTCAAGAAAATCAAGTGGGAGGAATTCTCTGAATATACCCCGCACAACGATCCCGATATGAGGAGACTTGATGATGAAGTCCCCCCGAATGTTAGAAAGGTGTATCTGCACATGGTTGCGAGCAGGACTCTGGTATTCCCCTGCATAGAACTCCTGAAATGAATTATCGATCACAATGACACACAAAGATGCTTGGTTAATGATGACAGTGGCAGATGTGTTGGGGTTTTCCTCCGAGTGGAAGTGCAGAATTACTACAAGATCAGAGAATCAGAAGAAAGGATAAATACCAATTTTTTTGTAAGATTATATGAGAAATGCGACACCAGCAAGGAGATGGCATCGTGATGGAGAGAGGATAAAAATTTCACTAATCAGACCTCCGACTGCTAACCTGAGGGAGCCGTACATCTATCTAATGGCCCTCCTCTGCCAATTGCATGGGGAGAAATACTACTCCAGGTTTTCAGAGGCTTGGATGACTCTAGATTATATGGTAGCCATTTCCAGAATAGGTTTTAACTGGGGTGTCATCATCTCCAAACAACTGAGCACTTGCATATGACAGGCTCAAACGCCGAAAGAGGGAGAAACCCCATCATTCTATATGGATTATTATCTATTGGATGTCATTTGTGCCAAAAATGTCTTTTCTGGAATGAACTTGAGATGGCATGCATCAGATCTCCTTGTCCATGTGTATTTTGGCATCTTGTGGGAGAACAAGTACAAGAAATCCTACTCTCTCATCTGCGATCAGTTTATCGCATGTATTTATTTATTTTTGTTCAAGAAAGTGTGCCCAAGGCTGACAGATGTGGCCAAAAGGATTGTATCGAAAGTTGGCCAATGGTATCTGGATGAGCGTGATATCTACATCAAGGTTTTCAGCGCCACTGAAGCACCCAATCCGTTGCCTATATATGTCCCTGATCGACTAGTGGTAGGGGAAATCTACTATCAGACCATCTTGCAAGGTTACAATGCTACTTTGGTAAAATATAAGAAGTGATCCTTCATACCCTATGGATTTCATAGTGGTTTCTACATGGTAAAGGACATCGTGCAGGCCAAACAAGAAGGATTAAGCGAATTGGAGTTCTGATTCTAGAATAGTCATTTTCGCAAGCTTGACCCAAAGGGTCGGGTCCTAAAGAACGCATCACAAGTATCGTCATGCTGGCCATATGCCCATGACAGGTTTGAAGATGCAATTTTCACCGAAAATGCTCAAAACTGGGATGAGGTGGTGGCAAGGATGGCTGACCCTAAGGCAACCAGGTTCAAGGAAATGACTTGGGATGAGAAAGCAACAATCCTGGAACAATCATCTCAAGAGGTCCTCAAGGCCAGAGAAGAAAGGATAACATACGAATCAGTTGAAGTGGTGGAAGCTCCTCAGGAATCCACTGAAACAAAAGAGTTTTCCCAGGTGACCCTGATACAGAATAGAAATTTTCCCAAGGCTCAGGATGTGCGAGAGAGAGCGACACTCATGTATCAACAGGCCCAACAGATGATGAATTGGATGCGAGATAACTCGAACCTCATCAGGATGCCAAGGATTCCGACCGATAGCCCAGAAGAAAGCCCGACGAGGCCAAGCGACCCTGCTTTCATAAACCTTGGTAACATCAACGAGTTAGATGACCCTGAATCCACAATGCCACCATCTGGATCACCAAAAGGTGTGACGAATCAACCAGAGACAAGTCAAGTATTAGTAGAAACAAGAGCGCCTAATCCTTTGAGCGAGTTTATAAATATGTATAGTGATGATGAGAGCCCAGAGGCATATCTCGGGACCCCTGTAACTATCCAAGAAGAAAAGGGACCTGAGAAGATTTATTCTCCATATCCCAAGGTCCAAACCAAGGAGGTCCCACAAAAGGAAAAATAAGCCGAAAGTGTTCCCGACATCAAGAGGCTCGATGTGCTGGAAACCCGAGAAAACAATCCGAAGGACAAGTCAAAACCAGATGAGCCAAAGGAAGGATCCCCACAAAAGGAAATTGGTGTTTCAATGACCGATGAACAAGTAAGTATCGAGTCTTTTCCTGTCACCTCTATTCTACTCGACACTCAGATCCTTGAAAAGATACAGACAGAGTCTGGGCCCTCGGAGCACAACAAGGAAGTTCAAGAACCCTACCTTGAACAGATAAAAACCACCGGAAATATGGGACACACACTCACATGGGGTGATCAACAGATTCTCGAACCTGTGGATGAGGTAGCCGATATTTATACGATCTCCTATGATCAAAAGAGGAAGGCCATCGTCCAAAGAACCACAAATAAAAGGAGGATAAGGTTGGATCGCTCCATCCTCATCACTACAGAGGAGAATTTGATAAACACAAAAAATGCCCGAACATCAGAGCTCCTCGGTGTGGGGATGGTGATCTCGGAAGCCACTTGGGACAAATTCAAACGAGATGAAAAGGAGCTAGTTGTTGCCTTAAAGGAACTAGAACATGTGTGCCACCTGTCTGAATATTATCAGAGAACCACTTAAACTGTGGTATACCTGAGAAGTGAGTTCAAATAGGTTTACAACAAGTTCACACACGAGCGACACCTTTTTGTGTGAAGATAGTTGAGCTCTAGGAAGACACTCTCATGGCACTCGAGACATGCAAGGATATGGAGCAGTGCTATGAAAGGGCGTAGCAAGCCATAGAGATAATCGAATACATTGATGCATTCCAACAAGGCCGAGATAAATAAGAACATGACATCTGGATGTTGGGAAAAAGTAGTATTGATCGCATGAAATGATCAATCAAGTACTAGGCTAAGATGTCTCAGGAACCACATCAGGAAATTCAAGAGAAGTGGGCCAAATGCGAGAAACATTGGGATAAAATCAACAAAGCAATGAAGGATATCGGACCCCTAGAGTTCGACACCCCCGACGACTTCATCGACTTGTGCGACATAGTCGAATCGCATATCAAGCAAGATTCGTTATGGGTTGAAGAGCTAGCGAAGGTGACCGACACATCGCTAGGACAAGTGCAACGATTTATGGAAAATCTGACTAGAGCGCAGACTGTGCTACAACAGTTAAACACCAGTCTAGTGAAGTACCAGGCACATGTGGTGGAGGTCAAAGGAATTTACTTGGCTCCAATGGAACAACACAGATTTCCATGGGCCCAAACCTATGAGGAGTTTTTTATTGGTTGGTCGAAGTATGAGAAAAGTGATCCAGAATCGGATCTAGAAGCTTGACAGGGATAAAAAAGGCTCAAAAATTAAAGTGCTTGGAATCCGACGAAACCAATGCCATTGCGTCCGTCTTGTCTTCCTAATTCCAGCCATATATTTACTTCGTCAAACGGGCTCCGTATGCGAAAGATATCACGTTCTGTCCAAAAACCCAAACAAGCAAAAAAAGGGGATGACTGTACAGTTCGTACAGTCCCACGTGGAAAGTTGATTGTACAGGCCGTACAACCATACAGATGACGTGGAAACCCCTGGAGATGACACGTGGTAGGTAATGTGGCGTATGGAAGACAATTGGACAAGTCAGAGGGTGACATGTGTCACCACTATAAGGGTGACACGTGGCACAGGCTGACGTGTCAGACACGTGGCAAGGCTGACAGGGCAATGAATGGGCAAGTACGGTGACAGGTGGCAGGAACATGGATGAGTCGACATTCGACACTTAGCAGTTTTTGTTTGGTTGTTGAGGTGCCATGTGGCCCAGTCGTGGGCTACCACGTGGCACCCTATGGTTGGTTCGTGGTTTGTGTAAAAGTTTATGGTCTCCACCGGGGTCGAACCCCCGACCTCTCCTCCGGGCAATGGACTGGCAGGACCAGGCTAACCACCCAGGCCACTAGTAGTTCTTATTAGGTATACGGTAAAACTTGAATTTAAGTTTGTTCAAAGTTGTAAACGGTGGCAGAAAGGGCTAGGGCTTAGCCCCAACCCACAGTATATCAAATTGCATGTAACCGCCCCTTATAACTAGGAGCATGGGGGGTTTAACCGCACGGGAATGTTGGACGGGGGCCACAGATAAGGGCGCACCCTCCGCCATAATACCAGGGGGGTAAGATCATAGGCCAAGCACACACATAGGAATAGGGCTCGACCATATGGCCTTCACACAGGACCGGGTGCCAAATTTGGGGGGCCAACGTGTTAAGGATAAGCGCTCGGCCACATGGCCACCTCTCACATGAC
>JZKD02S0994487.1:195957-207678 GCA_000966675.3 Picea glauca
GGATTTTCTCCATTTTTGGGAGATATTGGGCATTTTTGGAGCCCAAATTTTGGGAGGAAGTTGGGGATGGATAACCAACTTCAAATCTATATAAACCAGGCCTGTTTGAGGCCATTGAGGATAGTCAGAGTAGATTTATGTTGAAGGGAAGCCAAGCCAAATCCATTTTTATGCAGGGAAGCTATTGAGGAGTAGATGCTTGCGGGCCATTTCTGGGAGCTCCGGACATCCATTTTGCATGCGGTTTTCTTTGCAGGGTTCTAGAGATCTGGAAGAATGATGCAGGAGCATCACCGAACCATCAAGCGAGCCAGCACGGAAGCAGAGACAGATGGAAAAGCCAGCACACATTTTTGAATTGCTTTGGAACTGTTGCGCAAATCTTAAATGAGTCATTTAAGAAGAGGCGCCTTGGTATATTGTAATGGAGCTTGAGAAGATAGCTCTCATCCTTAGGTAGATAGTAAACATTTAATATAGTTAATGCTGGTAGATAGGATTTTAATTCTAGATTTGATAGCTTTAGATCCCAAGAGGGAAAATGGATATAGACACCCTCATTGTATCATTGTAACATGAACAGGAGAAGGAAGAGAAGAGCAAGCAGAGAACTGTGTGAAGAACACCCATGTACAAACATTTGAATTAATAGAAGAACTCTGATTCAAATTCATGGTTTGTGTTGATTCTCTGTGTGTGGATGTTGATATGCTCATGAATGTTTACTTCCTGTTATACATTTGCTTTTATATGTTGTGTATGTGATTTCATGGTTGAATTGAAGTCTGAGAGGGTGAGTGAATGAGTTTCAATTATTTCTCTAATTGAGCCAGAGGGTTCCTGCAAGGAGTGCAGTCGAATTGTCCGCAAGGAGTGCGTTGACAGAAGGGTTCAATTAGAGATAGATTTTGTTCTCATTTCCTCGAAGGTGCAGTTAGGCACAGTGCCGTGCAAGGAGTGCACAAGCCAAGATAAGTCTCAAAGTTGCGATTCTGAGTAGAGTATCAAAGACTGCTGCTGCAGGCGTGCACAGAGTCGAGGAACTTCAACACTTAGTCGAGGTTGAAGGTTGCCGCAAGGAGTGCGCGCAAGAAGTTCTTAGAAGGACTTGAGAAGTCGAGAACAAGCTCAGGAAGAGTAGGCCTTCGAGATCACTGAAGGATAAGCGTAGGGAAACTGCCATTGAAAGTCCAAGGGAAGCGCCGCAGGTTGGCAAGCAGGTGAACAAGTCTCGTGAAGAGACACTTCTTCAATTTGTGGATTTCAAAGGGGAGAACAGACGGTCGAAATCCTCTGAGGATATTTTGCGAAGTGTCAAGTGTCGTTGGATCTTGTGGAGGTGCAAGGAGGTTACGGTGAGAACGTTCGAAGGTTAAAGCTCAGGAAGGGCAGAGTTGTCGATCCCGAGTCATAGGGACCGTCAAATCTACACGTGACATCACATATCGGGGATTCGCAAGTCGAAGCTCCAAGTTGTTGCAACAAGAATCGCGATATCGCGATCCGCGATATCCCAACAAGCTCAAAATTGTCTATTATGTGGGACGCGTGTCAGGATATCTCGAGGAATCGGGGTTCGAAGTATCGGGGGTTTCGAGAACAGGATACTCAGACAGTTTGAAATCGCGATCCGCGATATCCCGACGGGAGAGTTGGGTGGGCCATAGCAGGAGCTAGTGGAGAACAGGTGGCACAGTATCAGGGATCGAGAAAAGGAAAGTCACGAGTCCATAGACATCCGGATTCACGATCCCGCAAATTTCTAAATCTTGATGGAGTTGACCAGGAGTTGAAGAGACAATCCGCACATGCATCGGAGTTTCGTTGCATCGGGTATCAGGTATTGGGAGTCGGCAAATCAAAGTGCATGAAATCGCGAGTAGCAAAACCGTGATAAGAGAAGTCTCGATAGATATGGGAAGAGGTCAGCGTTGACTAAGGCATCATGTCTTGGGGATTCAAGAACCCAATGATCAACCATTAAACTCACGAAGTCGCGAGTTCTGATTCCCTGATAAGTTAAGAAAGGGGGGGGATCACGTGAAGAGAGAATCTGTGGGGTGCATATTTCCCGATAGGGAAATAGAGGAACCTTGGATTTCTTTGGGCCGAGAGGAAAAGAAGATCCTGTGTGAACGGGCGTGCTCCGAGGAGTGCGACTGCGTTAGGAGTGGTATCAGAGCGGGAATATCTCTTTTCTTTTTGTAGCAGAGAAAGATAATTTACCATGCCGCCAAGGAGAGAAAGACAGTCACCTGATCCAGAGGATAGGGAGGTGAGAAGAAGAGGCAGGTAAGTAGTCAATCCAGAAATGGAGAGATAGATGAGAGATCTCCGAGCAAGGCTCGAAGACATGGAGACAGCGCAAATATGCACAGCTAGTGCAGGGGATCTCAGTGATTCCGATGGTGAGATAGAGGCTGAACGAGAGGAGGAAGTTACAGCCAAAGATGCATCAAAATGAGAATTTGATTAAAGCTACTTCCAGGATGGGGGCAAGAGAAAATATGGACATTCCAGTTTATGAGGGAAATCTGGATGCAGAGGAGATACTAGATTGGATTAGAGCTCTTGATACATATTTCGACTATGAAGACATCGAAGAGGATAAGAAGGTCAAGCATGCTGTCATGCGCTTGAAAGGAAATGCAACATTGTGGTGGGATGAGCTACAAGCTAACAGACACTGCAAAGGCAAGCAGAAGATCAAAAGTTGGGATCAGATGATAGTGAAGATGAAGGCAAAGTTCATCCCAAGAGACTATCAAATTACTATGTTCAGGAGGATGCAGAACCTGATACAAAAGCTGATGACAGTGAAAGAATATACTGAGGAATTCTATCGACTGAACATCAGAGCAGGTCATCGGGAGAGCGATGATGATAAGGTTGCTAGATATATGAATGGTCTGAGATACGACATTCAGGATGAATTGAGCATGGTAACCATCCAAGTGGTGGAGGATGCTTATCAGATGGATCTGAAAGCAGAAGAGAAGTTGAGCTGTAAGCAAGGTCAGCGAGGGCAAGGCAGAAGTCAGCCCAAAGGCAAAGCAGTTGACCAGGACAAATACCAGAAGCCCAAAGAGGAATGGAAGAAACCTCAGGGTAAAATTGAAAGAGGTGGAACCTCACAGCGAGGACCATATGTTGAACAGAAAGGGCAGCATACAGAGCAGAGCGGAGGATATGCTGAAAACAACACTTTTCCTCGTACTAGAGGTAGAGGAAGAGGAAGAGGTGGAGTAATCACATGCTTCACATGTGGAAAGAATGGGCACAAGTCTTATGAGTGTCCAGAGAAAAAGAAGGACATTAGGGAAGCTCACATCACTGAAGCGCAGAGGTGGGATGTTGAGGCAGAAGACGCTGAAGGCGGAAGATTTATTATGATGCATAAAGTCCTTTTGACACCCGAGAAGGAGGTGCAGGAAAGTTCAGTTCAAAGGACCAGACTCTTTAGGACTTCTTGCAAAACCAAGGATAGGGTGTGCAAGGTCATTGTTGACAGTGGCAGCACAGATAATCGCGTATCTACAAAGATGGTAGAGAAGCTGGAGCTGGTGGCTACAGAAGGGGCACCAGGTAACTGTTACTAAATAATGCTTGGTTGAATTCAAAATAGGTGGATATAATGATAAGATCTTATGTGATGTTATTCCCATGGATGTATGTCATCTATTGTTGGGTAGACCATGGAAATATGACAAAAATGTGTTTCATGATGGGAGAATGAACACATACACCCTCGAGAAGAATGGGAGAATCCATATGTTGCTTTTGATAAAGGATAAGGAGGTGAAGCTGGAAGTAAGCAACACAGTACTTCTCATGAGTGGGAAGGAGCTTCTTACAGAGGTGAAGAAGAAGGAAGATCCACAATTCTTTGTGGTCAAAAAGATGAGGATTGTTCTGACTAACACCAGAGTGGATGATTTACCAGAGGAGATTCAGGAACTGCTGGAAGAATTCGCTGACATCATAGTGGACGAATTACCTCGTTCGTTGCCACCGATGAGGAGTGTGAGTCATCATATTGATCTCATACCAGGGGCTAGTTTACCAAATAAAGTCGCGTATAGGTTGACACCGCAAGAAAATGAAGAGGTTAAGAAGCAGGTCCAGGAGCTATTGGACAAAGAATTGGTCAGGGAAAGCTTGAGTCCATGTGCTTTTCCAACAGTGCTTAGTCCGAAGAAGGATGGAGGCTGGAGGATGTGTACCGAATCAAGTGCGATCAATAAGATAACCATCAGGTACAGATTTCCATTGCCGAGAATGGATGATTTGATGGATTTCCTGAGCGGGGAAAAATATTTTTCAAAGATTGATTTGAAAAGCGGATATCACCAGATTCGCATGAGAGAGGGTGATGAATGGAAAACATCATTCAAGACAAACGAAGGTTTGTATGAATGGCTAGTCATGCCATTTGTCTTGACAAATGCACCAAGTACCTTCATGAGATTGATGAATGAAGTCCTGAGGGATTTCATCGGGAAATTTGTCATCGTATATTTGGATGATATACTGATTTTCAGTAAATCAGTGGCAGAACACTTGAAGCATTTAGCTACAGTGATGAAGAAGATACAGCAGGAGAAGTTGTTGATTAACATGAAAAAGTACTCATTCATGAAGACAGAGCTCATTTACTTGGGGTTTGTTATTTTGGTGAATGAGTTGAGGATGGACCCGGATAAGGTAGAAGTGATCAAGAATTGGCCATCACTGAGGAATATTTTCGAGGTGAGAAGTTTTCATGGGTTAGCTAGTTTCTACCGGAAGTTCATCAGGAATTTCAGTGGAATTAGCACAACGATGATGGCTACAGTGAAGAAGCGGCATAAATATTTTCACTGGACAGCAGAGGCTGAGAAGAGATTCAATCTGTTGAAGTGAAAGATAACGAAACAACCAGTGTTGGTGTTGTCGGATTTCCTGAAAACATTTCAGGTGAAATGTGACGCAAGTGGGTTTGCTATAGGAGTGGTCTTGAGTCAAGAAGACATGCTGATTGCATATTTCAGTGAGAAGTTGAATGAGGCAAAACTAAAATGATCCACATATGATAAATAATTTTATGCTATCATACAGGCATTGAAGAAGTGGAGGCATTACTTGATCCCAAAGGAATTTGTATTGTATAGTGACAATCATGCATTGAAATTTGTGACTCAACGAGAGAAGTTGAATCAGAAACATGCTAAATGGGTAGAGTATATGCAGAATTTCACATTTGTGATTAAGCATATTTCTGGTATTGCTAACAAAGTGGCTGATGCTTTGAGCAGGAAGTGTTTGTTGTTGCAGGAGTTCCGAGTCAAAACATTGGGTTTTGATAATCTTAGGGACATGTACGCAAGAGATGCAGATTTTGCAGAAGCGTATGAAGCGACTGAGAATCCAGTTCTCAGAGATAGGAGTCCTTGGATAGATTATATGATTTAGGAGGGATTGTTGTTCAGAGGAAATCAACTGTGTATTCTGAATTGCTCCATGAGGGAGAACCTGTTAAAGGAGAAGCACAGTGGTGGATTAGCAGGACGTTTTGGTCATGACAAAACATTTGTGAAGTTGAATGAGTCATATTTTTGGCCGGGGATGCGAGCAGATGTCAAGAGGTTTGTTGAAAGATGTCGAACTTGCCAACATTCGAAGGGGAGAAAGCAGAATGCAGGTTTTTATCAGCCATTACCCATACCAGAAAGGCCATGGGAGGCGATCAACATGGATTTTGTATTGGGGTTACCAAAGACACAAAGGGGTGTTGATTCCATCTTTTTGGTAGTGGATAGGTTTTCTAAGATGGCACATTTCATTCCATGCCAGAAAACCAGTGATGGGACACACATCGCAAATCTATTCTTCAAGGAGGTCATTCGACTTCATGGATTGCCGAAAAGTATAGTTTCGGACAGGGACACGAAATTCATAGGGCATTTTTGGAGGACATTATGGAAGAAGCTAGGAACTAACTTGGAGTTTAGTTCTGCTTATCATCCTCAGATGGATGGACAAATGGAGGTGGTCAACAGAAGTCTGGGAGACTTGCTAAGAATCTTGGTGACAGAGCACCACAGTAGTTGGGACCATGTATTACCACAGGCAGAGTTTGCATACAACGACTCAATGAATAGGAGTACAGGCCGAAGTCCATTTTAGGTTGTATATGGGATACAGCCGAGAGGAGTTTCTGAACTGAGGGATTCAGAACAGACTACGACTAGCAGTGCTAGTGTAGAATAATTTGTTGAGGCGATGAAAGAACTTCACAGCAGGGTGAAGCAACGACTGATAGATTCAAATCAGGAGTACAAGCGCAGAGCAGATCAGCATCGGAGACAACTTCAGTTTGAAGTTGGTGATCTAGTTCTGGCACACTTGAGGAAGGAAAGGTTCCCAAGGGGAACATACAATAAGCTGAAGATGAATAAAATCAAGCCATGCAAGGTCTTGAGAAAATTCAGAGAAAATGCTTATGAGAACGAGTTGCTGGATGGCATCGAAATATCTCCGATATTCAACATCTCAGATTTATACCCATACAGGACTGGAGGAACCGAGACTGGAACTGAGGAGCCATTGATCCAGTGGATGAAACAATTGCCAGTTGCAGAGAATCCACAGATGCAATGCATACTGGACAAGAGAGCGGGTAAGAAGACCAGGAGGAAAGAATACTTCAAGTATCTGGTCAAATGGAAGGGCCACCCAGTGGAAGATGCTAGATGGGAGACTGAAGCAGTGATACAGAAGCATGGACAGACCGTGCAGGAGTTCATGGATAGGATCCCATGAAATTTTTCAAGACGAGGAGTATGATGCAGGAGCATCACCGAACCATCAAGTGAGCCAGCGCGGAAGCGGGGACAGCTGGACAAGCTAGCACACATTTTTGAATTGATTTGGAACTGTTGCACAAATCTTAAATGAGTCATTTAAGAAGAGGCACCTTTGTATATTGTAATGGACCTTGAGCGGATAGCTCTCGTCCTTAGGTAGATAGTCGACATTTAATACAGTTAATGCTGGTAGATAGGATTTTAATTCTAGATTTGATAGCTTTAGAGCCCAAGAAGGAAAATGGATATAGACACCCTCATTGTATCATTGTAACATGAACAGGAGTAGGAAGAGAAGAGCAAGCAGAGAACTGTGTGAAGAACACCTATGTACAGACATTTGAATTAATAGAAGAACTTTGATTCAAATTCATGGTTTGTGTTGATTCTCTGTGTGTGGATGTTGATATGCTCATGAATGTTTACTTCCTGTTATACATTTGCTTTTATATGCTGTGTATGTGATTTCATGGTTGAATTGAAGTCTGAGAGGGTGAGTGAATGAGTTTCAATTGTTTCTCTAATTGATCCAGAGGGTTCTTGCAAGGAGTGCAGTCGAATTGTCCGCAAGGAGTGCGTTGACAGAAGGGTTCAATTAGAGATAGATTTTTTTCTCATTTCCTCGAAGGTGCAGTTAGGCACAGTGTCGTGCAAGGAGTGTGCAGACCAATATAAGTCTCAGAGTTGTTATTCTAAGCAGAGTATCAAAGACTGTTGCTGCAGGCGTGCATAGAGTCGAGGAACTTCAACACTCAGTCGAGGTTTGATCTGTAAGATCTAAGTGTTGAGTGCATTAAAAAGTATTATGAATGCTCAGCATGTAATTTAGTCTTTTAACATGTAAATGGAATACTAAAAACTGTAATGTAAAGCTGTAACAGTAAGGAAATAACAGAGATACGAACAACACAGAACAGAGAATGAAAAAAACACAGTAGAGAGAGTCTCAAAACACTAAAATTGTTAACGGAGTTCACCCCCTTCACTGGTCTACGTCTCTGGGTCCCTCTCCAATGGGTACCGATCCAATTAATCTTCAAAAAATGGTACACAATGGTTACAATAACATCTTCAGCAGACTCTAAGTATCTATGAGACGATAGCACTGTGCAAAATACTAAAAAAACTACAAATTCTAGCAAGTTTACAAAGGTTTTCAACAATAAGAAAACCACAGTAGAACGTAGATGATTCTACAAGCAACAGTGCTTCACCAAAATGTCTCCACGGCTGTTAAACTTCTCCTCCCTGCATACTGGCTGAAAAATGCATTAGTTCCAACTACGAAATTCCCGTCCAACAACAGAAAGATACTTGAACGTGGCCGAAAACTCCTCGAAATGTGGCCATAATCCCATGTATTAAAGCGTGCAGTAGGAGGATAAGTAATGGTTTGACTCACCTTCTCTCTGTTATCACGGATCTTTTCCACAGAATGGATATTATCCCCGAGCTGTTCCAACAAATCGAATTAAACTGTGCACAAAACATTAACCACCAGCTTGATCGTGCACCAAATTGCCAAATATTTGACTGTGCACCATTTCTTAACCGCCAACGGTTGATGTTGCAACATTGCGTGGGCTTGGCTCATAGGTTAAACGATATCCATCGACCCATAGCCATTGTACCATTGGATCATATAAATGGAGGATGAAAAATCCATTTGGATCATTCCTCCCCATTGGAGAGATTTTGGACCACCAAAAGCCTGAATTATTTAGCAAGTAAGTGAGGGTACAACTCCCTCAATTTTCCAATTTCCATCCATTTCGCCTTGCTAGGATGCATTCCTTTAAGCCCCACTCAAAGGTACTTAGTATTTCCTCTTCGTGAAGTCCGTACATTTCTGTCAAGAATAATATCATCCTGCAATTCTTTCATGTATTCAGGTGCCATATCATCAACTGAAGGAATCTGTATGTTAGTTTCCTCATCCATAATCATCGGAGGTTCATACAGCTTAAGATTCTCAACGTTGACAACTGAATAAATTTGCATATATGGAGGTAAATTCAAGTGAAAAGCATTAGTTCCGATATTTTCCAGAATCTCAAAAGGACCATACCTAATAGACTTAAGCTTTTTACCTTCACCTTTCAGTCTTTCTTTGGTGATGTGTAACCAAACTCAATATCCGACCTGAAACTTATGATCAACTCGATGCTTGTCATGCCTAGATTTATACTTTTCTTGGCTCTTCTCCAACTGTTCTTGAACTGCCTACTGCACTACTTGGATTTTCTGAATGAACTTTAAAGCTTTATCTGCATCATGATGTCCATCCACTGCATTTTTTCCAAAAGAGAAGTCCATAGGTGTTTTTGACAGATAACCAAAACAAGTTTCAAAAGGAGATTTCTTCATGGAAGAATGAATTGCATGGTTGTAAGCATGTTGTATGTACTGCAACTATTCGTCCCAAAGTTTAGGATGTTTACTACAATATCCTCTGAGAAACTGAACCACTGTCCTGTTCACTACCTCTGTTTTCCTGTCAGTCTGTGGATGAAAAGCTGTACTTTTATTCACTTTAGTATCCATAAGCTCCCATAATGTTGACCAAAATTCCCCCAAGAACCAGGAATCCCGATCCGATACAATAGACATGGGTAGCCCAAAATGTACCCAAACATTCTGAAAGAATAGATGAGTTGTTTGTTTAGCAGTGATATGCTTGTTACATGGCATCAAGATACACATTTTGTTGAATTTGTCCACAACAACATATAGGTAATCATGCCCTTTTCTAGACATAGGTAGTCCTCCTACAAAGTCCATATAAATGCTTTCCCAAGGACGAGAAGAAACTGGAAGAGGTGTGTACAAACCCAATTTCCTATTGCTAGGCTTACTTGTTGCACACATAACACATCCTCATATGTATTTAGCTAAAATTTCTTGCATCTGAGGCCAATAAGAATGATTCTGCAATACTGACAACGTTTTACTTACTCCAAAATGCCCTGCAATCAATGAACTATGTGCTTCTCGGATCACATGTACTCTCTCTTTTTCAGGAATACAAAGTTTACCAAGATGATACAAGAGTTGATTATGCACATAATAGTTCTCTTCCTGTTTACCATGTATTAGTGATGCATATACTTTTTTAAAGTCTTTATCTTCAGCATACTGTTCAATATAACTTTCATGTGTTAATGAACTATTCTGAAGAATGATTGAAGCGTTTGTAGGTGGCCTCGATAACATGGCCTCGATAACATGTCTACTACCTTATTATGAATCCCTTTTTTGTATTTAATTACAAGATGAAACTGCTGTAAAAATCCCATCCATCTTAAATGTCTACTTTGTTGTACTTTAGTTTGAGATTGTAAATACTGAAGTGGTTGATGATCAGTATGTATAATTGTTTCTTTACCCATGATATAATGTTTCCACTTCTTCACACTTTGTACTAAAGCATATAATTCTTTGTCATAATTCGGATAGTTACTTACCGCAGTAGAGACTGTTTCTGAATGGTAACAAACTGGCTTCCTCCCTTGCATCAAAACGACTCCCATGGAAAATCCGTTGGCATTTGTTTCGATCTCGAATGGCTGCTGCAAATCTGGCAATGTCAGAACCGACGTTGTGCTGATCTTTTCCTTCAAAGTGTCGAAGGCTTTTTGATGCTTGCCTCCCCATTGGAAAATTTGTTTAATGCTTGTCAACACATGTAATGGGGCAGCAATGGAAGAAAACCCAGAAATGAATTTCCTCCAATACTGAACCGCACCCAGAAAACTTCTGATTTCAGTAACGGTATTAGGCCATGGCCAGTTTACAATGACAACAACCTTGGTTGGGTCCACTCGCAGGTGGCCTCCACTAATTATGTGGCCTAGATATACTAAAGAGGTTTTAGCAAATTCACATTTTGACATTTTCACATAAATCTTCTCTTTCCTCATTACATCTAAGACTTTCTTTACATGTAAAATGTGCTCCTTCCAAGTCTTGCTAAAGACAAGGATATCATCCAGGTAAATGATTACAAAATCATCAATAAAAGGGCGAAAAACATCATTCATGACTCCGCATAAAAGTAGCAGGTGCGTTACATAGCCCGAAAGGCATTACAAGCCATTCATACAAACCCTGTTTCGTTTTAAAAGTTGTTTTCCAAGCATCATTTTCAGCAACCTGGATTTGATGATACCCACTACGTAGATCCAATTTAGTAAATTAAATTTCATGTTTTAACTGGTCAAGCAAATCATCAATGTGAGGAAGAGGATACCTGTTTTTAATGGTGATTTTGTTAAGGGCCATGTAGTCGATGCACATGCGCCAAGACCCGTCCTTCTTTGGAACCAAGACTATTGAAGAGCCACAAGGAGAAGTGCTTCGCCGAATGACCCCCTTCTCAATCAAGTCCTAAAATTGCTTCTTGATTTCCTCATTCTGCATAACAGACACTCGATACATGGCTATGTTCGGAAGTGGCACATCCTGTTGCAACTGTATCTCATGCTAAATCTCTCTCTTTGGTGGTAATCCCTTTGGATCATGAAACAAATCATCATACTCAAAAATGATTTCAATTAGTTCAGATTTATGTTTAGGATCACACCCTTCAAAAGATTTAGAGATCTCATCATTCTTTACCTTAACCATCATTAACACAAAAATTTTACTAGCATTTACTAGCCTCTTCATTTGTCCTACAGAAACTATTGCTAGATTTGTTTTTGTCTTATGTGCTCATACAATATATTCCACATCATCTTTAAAGAGATGATACTTATTCTACTCTCTATAAAAGACTGCTTTACGGTCATATAAATATGGACTCCCAAGTACTATTCCACAAATATCAAGTGGCACTACATCTAGCTCTACCTCATCCATGAACTTTCTAGAAATT
>JZKD02S0994487.1:215939-235638 GCA_000966675.3 Picea glauca
TGATGAGTAGTTGACACATGATTTTTATATACTTGGTACATGGTTGGATGCACTTGTTTATGGTACAGGTTGATTACAGGTTGTTTGGCACAGGTTGGTGCATGGTTGATGCTCTCGTTTATGGTACAGATTGATATCTGTTGAGGATTGTTGCCTCATATCAATTGGTGCTGAGAATGTAATATGAGTCTTGCATATAGATCTGGTGCTCTTGTAGAGTTGTACTCTATTCAATTGTTGTTGAAAAACCCCCGGATTGAAGTCCATAATAAAAAGAAAAATTGTACATACATCTTGTGTTCCTTGTGGAGATGATTTGTTGATGATATATTGATGATATATATTGTTGATATGTATTCACATCTAACTGATTATTAATGAAATAAAAGAGTAATGAGTAAATGTTGAATGCTAACTAATGAGTTTTGTGTAAGAGGGAAGTTTTGGGAAAAAGATCCCCACACTCATTCACCCCCCCCTCTAAGTGTGGTAGGTGTGTCCAACACCAATCACCCGAAATCATGTTTTTCTCCTCGTAAGAACCCTATTATCATCCATACGCGATAAATACCCAAACTGGAGTACAAGGTAGTTGAAGATCTGAATAAGTTGAAGGCTAATATATCGGTTATGGACATATGCAGAATCCCTCAGCAAAATGATTTCCTGCTACAAGCATTGAAATTAGTAGAAAACCTTACGACAAGAAATGAGCAACAAATAAATCTAACTTCCACAAATCTAGTAAATAAACCAACTATGAATACATGCTCAGAAGATAAGAAGGGAAAACCTTTTGTCCCACTTTTTCTCTTAACATTTGAAGTCTTCAACACGAACCTCCGCAATTGTTTGGTAGATTTGGGAGAATCTTCCAATGTTATGCCCTTGTCTATTTGCAAAAAATTAAATGCCATTCCTCTCAAGAGCGATAAACATGTGATACAACTAGAAAAAATCGAGGTCAAAGTCACGGGGGAACACAGAGATGTAATGATGAAGGTAGAGACACATCCTAATTTTGTACAAGTGATTGACATCATTGTAGTACACATCCCAGAGGCCTATGGGTTATTACTAAGTCGAGATTGGTATGAGACGTTAAATGGGTACTTTAGTACTAACTGGGCACACCTTTGGTTACCATTTAAGGGATACAAGAATATGATCAAAATCGATAGGGAGAGATACCTAAAACATATAGTCATTGATCTAGAAACCTTGAACAAAACCTCATCCACAAATTTCCCCGTGTTGGGCAATTATTCTGGTGATTACCACTTTGGGAACTTTTCTCCTCTCTTATCCTATGTCCCTCTCACTCAAAACTATGAAATATTTTTTCAAGAGAAGTCACTGATACCGACAAAAGACACTCTCTTATGTCAACACCCTGTGCTAGAGATTACGGAACAAAATATAGGGGAGCAAGAAAGGAATAAGAAAGAGGAAAAGAGCGATTTTGGTTCACAAATTTGGACCATATACTTTGATGGATCTAAATCGCATGAAGGATCAGGGGCAGGGTGCATCCTCATTGATCCAAAAGGTAAAAATTATTTTCTGTCCTATACACTAGATTTCAAATGCACCAATAACATCATCGAGTATGAAGCTCTAGTACAAGGGTTAAAGAATTCCATAGACTTAAACGTCAAAGAATTGAAATTTTTTGGAGGCTCAGAGATTATCGTTAGATAAGTAATGAATACAATACATTGCAATTCCCCGAACCTAAATAATTATCAGCAGGAAGTACATAGGTTAATAGAGCATTTTGAAGATTTTGATATCACCGCAATCCCTAGAGAAAAGAATATCCTTGTTGATTCCCTGGCCACAGTTGCTTCAAGGCTTTCACCTCTAGAATATTATGAAGCCTCCTGATTCACTGTGGAACTACTCTAAAAACCATCGGTGCCTAACAACATTTCTAATTGGAAAGTCTTTGAAGGAGATGAACATATCATAAACTTCCTGACTAACCAAGAAAATTTAAAGTATTTGGCCATCAACGATGAAGTATTCTAGAAGCAATCGATAGAAACTGATCCTCGGACAAGTCAAACTATTGACAGATCAAAATCTCACACCATCCTAAAAGGGATAGATAATTTAGAAAATATGGTTGACCTGAAGGAACGGTTTAGGGGGCCTAAAAATGAAAATATCAGTAGCTCTTGTCCCCTGCATGAAACTATAAATCTCAGAACCCTAGAAAACCCAAAGAATGTGAATCTCGACAAGAATATATCTAAAGAGGAAAGAAAGTCTTATCTCAAACTATTTAGAAAATATCAATATGTCTTTGCATGCTCCTACCAAGATCTAAAAACTTATGACACCCATATCATTCAACACACTATACCATTAAAACCTGAGGTGAAACCCTTCCAATAGAAGCTCCGAAAGTATCACCCATCCCTGGAACCTCTCATGTATCAGGAATTAAAGAAACGTTTAGATGCCAAGATCATCTTCTAGGTTAGGCATTCTGCGTGCGTAGCAAATCTGGTTCCTGTGAGAAAAAAGTCTGGAGAAATTCTCTTATGCGTAGATTTTAGTAACCTCAACAGAGCTTTAGAAAAGGAAAATTACCCAGTCCCACCAATGGAGAAACTTCTGCAGACCGTGTCTGGCTCGGAGATTTTCTCTCTACTGAATGGTTTTTCAGGTTACAACCAAGTCTTAGTTTCAGAGGAAGATCATTTGAAAACTACCTTCCGAACCAAGTGGGGAACCTTCTCTTATAAACGCATGCCTTTTGGATTAATCAACGTAGGGGAGACCTTCCAAAGGGCCATGGATGTAGAATTTTGGGGACTAATCAACAAGTGTGTGGTAGTGTATCTGGATGACGTAACTGTATATTCAAAGAACAAAGAAGAGCACATCCAACACTTAACTCAGATTTTTGAAAGGTGTAGGACATACGGTATATCCTTAAATCCCAATAAAACTATTTTTGATGTCGAGGAAGGTAAGCTACTAGGCCACACTATATCTCAAGTAGGCATTCGCATAGACCCAGAAAGGATTAAGGCCATATCTCAACTCCCGTTGCCTCACAACAAGAAAGCTATGCAGTCTTTTTTCTGGAAAATTAATTTCGTGAGGAAATTCACTCTCGATTTCGCAGAAACTATCAAACCCTTAAAAAAGATGATTCACAAAGATGTCAAATTTAGGTGGGATGATGAAGGAAATGATTCTTTCAACAATATTAAAACTACTATATCCCAGGCCCCCCTCTTACGAAGTCCCGATTTCAATAGGGATTTCTTTCTCTATACTTTCACCTCTGACCAGTCGTTAGCTGCAGTATTGATGTAGAAGGATGATGACAACAACGAGGCTCCAGTGTCGTTCATGAGCACTTATCTCCAAGGAGTCGAACTAAATTATCCTGTAGTGGATAAACATGCCTATGCAGTATATAAGGCAGTAAAACACTTCAGGTCTTACATCCTCAAGAACCACATCAAAGTAATTGTGCCTCACCCTGCGATATGATCCCTATTCACTCAATAGGAAATGGGGGAGAGAAGAGTGAACTAGATGGAAATAGTTCAAGAATTTGATCTAGATATAAAACCTGCCAAACTAGTTAAAGGGAAAGGGTTATGCAAACTCACAACCGAAGCCCAAGACCAAGTAAATGAAGAATTTGGATGGGAGATTGAAATGGCATTATGGTGTGGTGAAATATCATATATTTCTCTAGGGCCAAAGTCTTGGTACGAGAATTTGACTTATCTCTTGCACCATGGGACTTGTCCATAAAATATCAATCCTAGGGAAAGGAGAGCTCTCAGGTTAAAGTCTGCACAATATCACCTCATAAATTCGGTACTTTTCCGGATTAATTATGATGGGGTATTGTTAATATGTCTCAAACGTAAAGACGCAGACAAAGTTCTGAAGGAGCTCCATGATGGCCCTACCGGAAGACATTTTGAAAGAGACACCACCGCTCATAAGATACTAAGAGTTGTCTATTATTGGCCCACCTTGTTCAAATACGCTCACACCTATGCTAGAAACTGCAAAACTTGTCAAATAAGCGCTGGGAGGGAGAAGAGAGCAGCAATCCCACTCCAACCAGTGACTATCTCTAGGACTTTTGAGCAATAGGGGTTGGATATTATAGGAGAAATTACACCCAATTCTTTGAAACAACACAAGTATATACTTACTACCACCGATTATTTCATGAAGTGAGCAGAGGCCATCCCTCTGACTCATGTAAATGAGAAGGTGGTGATCGAATTCATAGAACAACAACTGATCACAAGGTTTGGTGTCCCTTCTGTTCTATTTTTTTATAATGCATCTTATTTTTCTTCCACTCTATTGACAGGGTTTGCTCTAAACAAAGGAATCATAATTAGGTACTCTACAAATTATTATCCATAGGGAACCGGGGTGGTAGAATCAACCAATAAGAACCTGGTGAGAGTATTAAAAAAGATGATTGCAGATAACCAAAGGAATTGGAATAATCTACTCCATAACTCTCTATGGGACGATAGGGTCACACCCAAGAAAGATATAGGAAATTCCTCATACTTTTTGGTTTACGGGAAGGAAGCCATTCTCCCGAATATGCTTTATCTTCCATCTCTTCAACTAGCCCAAGATTCCAGCGGGGAGCCTTCATCGGCCATACAACAAAGAATTGATACTCTTCTCATGCTAGAAGAAGAGAGAGAAAAGGCTAAGTAAAACTTTCTATCTCACCAAAAAATAGTGAAAAGATGGTTTGATAAGAATAAGGCTAAAGAATTTTTTTTTGAAGTAGGAGACTTAGTCCTAAAATGGGACAGAGAAAATGAGCCAAAAGGGAAGCATTCTAAGTTTCAGAATTTGTGGCTTGGACCTTTCCAGGTGGATGAGAATATTGGGACATTCACTTATCGGTTATAGAATCTGAGGGGGGAACCTGACGCCCTTCCAATAAATGGCCAAGCCCTCAAACAATATTTCCAATAATAATAATAATAATAAATAAAAAATAAATGAAAATGTTTTGTGTTTTGTATGAATGTTTTCATCATTGCGAAATGATTTTTTTTTTGTTTTTTTCTTTTGATTTTGGACTTTTTCTCTTTTGAAGGTTGTGTTCAGCGAGAAAATGGTTGACTTTAAATCATGTGACATAGTGAACTCTTTTCCTAACTCATCGCTCATATAAAACACAAGAATCATTGAGGAGCTTGTGGTTTCTTTGAGGAGTCCTCTATCTAACCTGCACAAATGAACAACTTCAGAGAAATGTCAGAAGTGTCTTCTTAGTGGTTTGGTAAGACCTTGAGGGAAAGAATGAAATCTAGAAAGGACTACATGAACCGTGAAGACAAAGCTAGCAAAGGATCCACCTTAACCATCTCACTTTGAAAAATAAACAGAAATCATTCACTCCCACTCGATCAGGGCATCATGCCAAAATAAAATTGATATTATCAAAAGAGTGAACAGTAGGAGAGGGTATGAAGATATCTCCTCTAGGGCTATGGACGCTCGCTAGAAGTGAAGAAACACCATAGAAAATGATTAAAGGTAACTAAAGGCTTCAGGCCGGTGAATACTTTACTAGATTTTTGTCAAAAAGGGCATGAGTCAGGGTTACAATAAATGAAGGAGGAATAAAGGTTAAAAACCCCATAGGTAGACTTGGAAGCATCAACCGAACAATTTCGAATGCAAGGGTAAAAAAGGATTTGATTTAAAACCAGTCGCGTTCTCCACCATATTTTGCATCAACCGAGCCTGAAGGAAGAACAAAGATTCTACTTTCGCCCAGTAAGTCGCCATTTGATGAGCACTCAACACACCCTAAAATTCTATGTCCAATTTTACTTTTTGGGTACCACTTGATTTCTTTGCATTGTCTAATTTGTCTCCATTTTGGAAAATGTTGTGTTTTCTTACCATTTTTTAGTCTCATTAAGTCTTTGAAAAGTTTGCTTGTAACTATGAAAATCCTCGACTTAAAATATTTAACATTTAAATAAGGAATCAGATAGCCAAAGAACTTCACCTGACATGCTTAAGAAATTTTGCATCGACAGACAAGAGTCTTCTTTCATGACAAGCATCACTACAGAGATCACCGATTGTCGATCCCTTTTGGCATCAGGAAAAGGAAAAATGAGTAAAGACATCAAAAGAAATAAATGTTATCCCCGATAGTCGATAACTAACATGCTCATCAGAGTCGGAGAAAATCAAACCGTGACGAAATTTTCGACGATGCTAAAAGTTTTTCTTGATTCCTGATTCCCTAAATATTTCAGCATCGGGAATTTTCGAAGGAACTAACCCAAAGAAAAGTATGCAATAGGTTTTTCCCTGATCATTGACCCCCGATATATTTTCTGCATCAGTGATCCCCAGGCTTAGTTTAGGAACGCTAAATTGAAAGAGAGTTATGACTCCTATTAATACTCGTGAGTTAAGTCACCGGTCTTCATTGTGTCGCACCTCGTGTTGGAGCTGCCTTTTCCAAGTGGTTGAAATATAATTCTTAAAATCAAAAGTTGGTTTTCAGGCTGTCTTTTACTTTATGATCTTTACCCACTGAAAGCCTCAATACCCCGACATGCGAAGTGGCAATGGTTGTTATAGTCCTAAATCACCATCACTTAACCGTTAAGAAAGTTTATCACTTTTATTACCTCATGCTATCGTGCTTCGGGAGTTACAAGTCGCATGATTTCCAAACTCTGATATGCGAAGTCACGAAACGGTTTTAAAAGCTTACCTAGGTTAGAGTCAGGAGCAAGTCATTTTAAACCCTAGTTAAGCATTGTCAGGGTTTCGCGACTCGACAATCGCTCTCCCAAAAAACCATACCTTCATAGCTCCGAGTCGCAAAGTCGCGATATTCATTAATTAAGCATGGATTAATTAAGAACTTAAGTCAGATCATGATTTTTTAACTAAATCACATCATCGTGATTTCGGGTTATGGGGGCTCAAAGGGTAGAAGTAAAAATTTTCGATACGTCGAACGCCAAAAAAGGGGGATTAAAGACTAAAACAAACTTAATTAAATGAGCTAAGCTAGATTAATCAATGCATCAAAGCAAAATTTAACATGCACCGTCTATGGAGTAAATTTAAATGTTTTTACGTTGATTCGTGTTACGACTTGTCAAAACATTATGGCATTTATTTGAACTATGACAAGGTGACAGATAGTAGGATCTCGCTTTTACTGCTAAATATTTATTTAAGTGATTTGACCATTCTGTTTGCAAGGACACCAGGGGTTTAAATGACTAATATAAAGAGTTTTTTCCTTCATTTTTTCAATTCTCATTTCTATTTACGCGCAGATCCATTTTACTAGGTTAACCGTTGTTTGTGATTTTCAAATCTGTTCGATAGGTGGTCCAGTTGCAGGTTTCATTCTCATGGCTCCACGAAAAATTCCCAAGTCAATGGCCGAGAGTTCAGGTTAGGGTTCATACGTTGTTTCCAATACCTCACCCCGAAGTATTAATTCTATCAAGACATGGTCATATGTTTCCAACATCCTGCAATCCAAGTCAATAAATTGTTCGAATGATTCTAGCGATAATGAGAAGGACAATTTATCAACCAAAAAAAAAATCCCCGCTCAAGCAGAGATGCAAAAAATAACAGCGAGGCCCCAACTTCTTCCCTATTTTGATATGATCAGGTGGGCGCTGGACCATCTGGACATCTCGACCAGGACGATTATCAGTGAACGGAAGGTGATGATTGGTACCTTATGACCATAACATTTGCAGGAAATGTATAAACTGTCACCCATGTTGAACCTTACTCACAACGCCGAATTCCTAGAAGGATTCAAGAAGAAGGAGTGTGAACAGTATGAAAAATTTTTGTCTGATCTGATCAAATATTTGGTCTCACACCCTGCGAAATTCATGGTTGACTCCAATGGGATCTATTCAATCTCTTCTTTGGAGCCACAGTTCAAGTACATAGCCATGATGACCTATAGGTGTTATGGGAAGGAAGACACTACCCATTTCTTCCTCCCATGGGTGTCACTCATTCATACATTCGCTGAGGGTTTCTCTTTCGACTGGGCCAAACTGTTGTCTGGCAGTCTGACCAGTTGAATTACTGAATATCAAGCACAAAGGGCGAGTAAGAAAGAATCTTCATTCTTTATGTCTGTTTACATCATGGATGCCATCTGCTTCATGACACCCTTCTCACTGATGAACTGGAGCTAGGATCCATCTAATACAGAGCCTATCCATGTCTACCATTCGAAGCTTTGGGAGGATAAGGCCAAAGAATTCATCTATGAGATCTTCAACTGGGTAATGGTGCCACTACATGTCACCATTTTTGGCCAGCTACCTCCCAGGATATCAGATAGGGTGGCGACCAGCCTAAGCAGCGTAGCAGATTGGTATCTAGAGGTGGATTTTTCATATATTAGGGTTTTCAACACCTCTATCCCTCCATATGCCCTCCCACTATTCCTTCCAGATAATCTATTGTGCCGTGAAATCACCAGACAGACTATGCTCGGCGGAATAAGAAAAGAGCTCAAAGGAGTATCAAAAAAGGTATGGTTGCCCTTCCCTATTTGTATTGGTGCATATTCCTTGTTATATTTTAGCCACGCCAAAGCCGAGGCTACGACTTTAGAAGAAATGAAGCTGGTGGATATTGAGTTCAAGAAGAATGACCCTAGTAAGGTTGTGAGCAATCACCTGGCAAGTTGTGGCTTGAAAAGGTATGAACACAAGGATTCCCCACATGACGAAATATTTTGGGGAGCGAGGTCCTTCGCTTAATTCCTAAGTCAGATTCAAGCCTTGTCACCTAGAGACATGGCTGAAGTTTTGAAATTCCAGGAGCACCGATGGAGTTGTCTCCCCTAGATTTTACAGGGTGAAGCCCCAGATCTTCCAGTTACAAAGAAGACAACAGGCAAAGGTGCAAAGGACTCAAGTCCTAGCGGGGAGAAGGACTAAGGGAAAACCAAGGAAGTTGGAACCTCAAAGCAAGGAGTCGAAGTCCCCCAGAAGCAAGAAGGAAAACCCAAAAAGGGCATGCCAGGTAAGAAGGCCCAAGGCCAAGCGGATATACCTTTGCAGGGATTGGGTGACTCACTTTTTCTCACGTCAAACAAGCCGGTTATAGAGGTCACACCGAAACAAACATCCAAGGAAATCAACAGTCCGATTGCTATTGTCACACCCTTGCAGTTCACAAAGAGGAATCCTGATGCGGGATGGATTTTCAATGATGAAATGACACCTATTTTTGTAGAGGAGATGCCTCCTAACAAATTTTTCTTTGAAAAAAAAAGAAAGCCCGTGGTGAGGCAAGGATTATATCAAAAAGAGGGCGTAATGGATAAAAAATTCAAAATCATGACAGATGGGAAGGCCACGAAAGAGGGATAATTTGCAAAGGAGATAGCTAGGACACTAGGGGATTATGCTATAGCCAATTAGTACTCAGTTGGGACTTTGATAGCCCAGTTGAAATGAAAGAACCTCTTGATCAATAAATTGGAAGCTAAGGTGGCTAATGCAGAAGAAAATGTCAGGGATGAGGTGAGCAGGAGCCTTGAGGAAGCCTGAACAGCCGACCTGCGTGAAATTGAGAAGCTCAGGTCCGACCTCGAGCAGATGTGCCAGTCGACGTAATCTAGCCAAACACAGGTAAGCCAGCAGGGGAAACAGATTATAGAGTTGCAATCAAAATTGGAGGTAGTCGAGAACCAGGTTGTAGAGATAAAGGTGTTCAGAGCGCAGGCCACCAAAATCCGACATAAGGTACTTACGGCTCAACAAAACCTGCTGGTAAAGGTAGGAACCATTTAAAACCATTTCTAGATGATAGATCAAATATTAGAAAATATTTCTTCGAGAGAAAGAGAATTCAAGGCAGCACGGGTCGCTTTCCAAGACATTGTTATAGCTACGGCAAAGATAGAGACGGTCAACAACTCAAAATTATCCATCGCAGAACAAACCAGAGGTAATATCCTGCTGAAGTTATGGGAGCAGAACATATCAGAAAGCAAGGGGAGAGATAACGAAGTAAATAATTTTTGTGAGGAAATGTTCTCTTTGATAAGTAAAAGTTTGCTAGACCTTGATAAGGAAAGCAGTGTTGGGACACTGGGAAAAATCAATATAGCTAAAAATTTGTTGGACATCGAAGAAAACATGGAGAAGCAACAAGTGGAGATATCCCAGATTAGCCAGGTCGATATGGCCCAAGTGGACAAATGGCTAGTACAACCAAGTTTACAATTATGCTCCATCATCACAGAGGACTGACAAGTGGAAAATTTTTTGCCATAGCTGGTGAAGAGTTATTACACTTTTGAAGCAAGCGACCAAGCAAAGCCTTCTAGGTTGATAGCCTAGTTGGTGGATAGGTGCGTCACTTGCACCGAGCAGGCGAAGGGGAAGGTTCTTGGTGCCAAATAATGACAGATGTCTGCATGTTCTATTTTTAGAACCTGAAGAGTAAAGAAAGGAAGGTGCTATACCCACATGAAGGAGGACAAAGACAAAGCAGTGAAATGCTTAAATTTCCCATTTTATAATTGAAAACTTCTGGAATGATTGAAATTCGAATGTTTAGAAGTTTGTATATATATGCATTTTGAAGTGAGAATGAGGGCTGGACCTTTCTTGGTCGATTGTAATAGAGACTTTTTTCCTTTTGAAAATTAATAGAAAGCAATCCGAAGATTCCTGATTTTGTGAAGACTGAGTTATGAGTTTTGTTTTCTGTGTTATCTTATATTAAATTTCATTTTGCATATATATTTATAATGAATGCTTAGCTGCAATTTAGTACAACTTATACTGTGGTAACCAACTTTTTAGTCATCTAATCGCTTGTAGTTTTTCCCCTGTATCAGCTATCAGTAGGTACAAGACCTGTAAACTTTTTAGATCTCTATATTTTATGTTTCGTCAGATTTCTTCTTTCCTTTTTCTTCTTCTATATATAGGGCGAGATTCTCCCTTGATAGGAGCCTCGCATTGTCGACTGCTTAATGTTTTCTCACATTTCATACATGATTCTTTAAAAAGTTAACTCAGTTACGGGAGAAGGCCTTTGGTTTGTGTTCTACCTTTAACATCGGATTCGAAAATTCTCTTTTATATGGTCAAAAAATTGAAGTAGCATTTTAAACCTTAAACTTTCTTTTCAATTTATGTTCCTCCATGACTGTGCCCATTGCAAGACAACCCAAGATTGAACCTGACCTATTGGACCAAACCATCATCACTTTGAACCTTTTTGACACCATACTTAAAACTGCCATCACCCGGGTAGAACTCAAACGTTCATGGGCCACAATTGAACAGGATATAAGCATCCAGGAACGTTTGGAAGAGAGACAAAGACAACTTAGAAATCAACCTTAGCTTCCTTTCCCGAAGGTTGATTCTTCCCCTTTTTATCTTTTACTCACTTTCAGATGCCTAGGCCGTGTACTTTCTAGCCTTAAGTACAGACTCTAGAACAACACCCCAAACCAGTTTTTCCACGTCATCATCGTACGACGAAATCAGTCGGCGTCAAAGGTTTTCTATGGAGGATGTCTGTTGAAGGAAAATCTTCCTGTGGATAGGTAGATCTCCTCAAAGATATAGAATCTTAACTCTAAGATAGAAAGTTCTTATCATGTTCACTGACTTCCTTTTAGGCCTACACAAACTAATGCATGAAGATGAAAGAGGAAATACGTACCTTTTACCGGTGTTTGTCCCTACACACTCCGAGTTGAACTCCAATCTTGAGCTCCTCGATAAGCCCTGTAGAAAAACAAAGTACAACCACTTCCTATTCTATTGATATTAGTTCGAAGTGGACCTATCTACTTAGAGACAAATTTATGTAATGTCAAACACAAATTAGAAATAAATAGGCCAAGCATATTACATTAATGAGGACAAAACATTACTTACAGCCATAGATGGAATGTAGCAGTTTCATCAAGTTCTCCTTGCCCAACCCTTGCTCAAAAGCTCCATGATCAGAATGACGATAGCTTCGCTAATTAGCCTCCACTTCACTATGTGTTTCCTATGAGATCATAGGTTTCATGCTTCTCATCCCTTCTCCAAATATCACTTATAAGATCATAAGTTTGGTATGATTCTTCATCCAGGCCCCCACTTTCACCGTGAGAAAGCCTGCTTATATAACCTTGGAGAGGCTCAACCACTTGATATATCATTGGGGTGAGTTGAGGATTTTCCTCCTTCAGTTAGGAATCTTCCCTAAGATCGTGGTTGGACTAGGGATTCGAATCCAACTGCCTTCCAAGATTGAAAAGATCTTTCCCCCATTCTTCCTAACAAACCAACTATTTCCCAGAATAGCTAGCACTCCCTCAAAAGGGCCATCGGAGCGTTATAGAACTCCCAAGTAGGCTTTAGGGGGGTGCCAGCACTCCTAAGAGTAGGAGTGCTCCTTCAAAAGGGTTTATACAGTGTTATAATGCTCCCATATAGTGTATAGAGGAGAGCCAACACTCCTAAGAGAGGTATAGGGGAGCGCTCTCCTCCAAAAACTCATCTTTTTGGGTTCTTTCAGATGGCAAGAGGTTCATAAGCCCAATTAACCATTCCTCCTCTTCCAAATCAAGTGTTTGATGTGTG
This sequence comes from Picea glauca, assembly GCA_000966675.3. Taxonomy (NCBI): domain Eukaryota; kingdom Viridiplantae; phylum Streptophyta; class Pinopsida; order Pinales; family Pinaceae; genus Picea; species Picea glauca. The sequence continues at coordinate 228,593 of JZKD02S0994487.1, forward strand.
TCAAGTGTCCTTCTCATGTCTTTATAGGCACGACATAGGCATCATGGTAGTATGCTTTCTTTGACACTTACGACACTTGTGAGCAAAATGCGACACTTGCGACACTTGTAATGACGACACTTGCAACACTATCGAAGTGAGTAATTTCAATGTGTAACAGATTGCCCCCCAAACTATGAAGTTAGAAGATAGGAACTGATAACTGAAATGCTTTGTAGACTTTCAAGAAAGGGTATAGATGCAGAGAACTTGATAGAAGCTACACACAAACATCCAACAAATATTATGACATGTTTCAAACCCAAGGCAGACATACCTATGCTTGGGTGATCAAGACTTGCAAGATATGGCCACCATAAAATACATTGCGGATCCATAAATGTATTGATAAAAGGTATAGCCACTGAGGATACAGTGTGGATCTATACTTTTATGACCTGAACTGATCATAGCCATGAAGAATACACAGTGGATCTATGAGATGACAAGACATAGCAACGACCAATACAAAGTGGATCTATGTGACAATATATGTGTCATTGTTCAAGAGAAACTCCATCGCAACTTGGGTAAAGTACATATCAAAGTGATCACTCAACCCAGGGTATTCTTACTGATCCCGATGTAGTATGAATCTAACCATGTGAATAGATGTCCTGATGTCGAACATGGCAGAAACCACTTGATTACCGGTCAATGATGTAAACCGTTAACAAGAGCGAGGGAAATCATCATTAATATCAATGTTTCCCAAGGTACTTCTAGTACATTCCAACGAATGTGAATGGATGAGCTGAAGTCGAACATCCGTGGAATCATCCGATCAGAGGTCAATGATGTAAACCCATTTGCGAACATGAGGAGGCCTACCATTGAGGCATGCAGGTCCTAAAGTACTAATTGGTTTCTAAGTCTGGTCCCTAGATAATGTGTTGAAGTCGACAGGAATAGACTTTTCGAGGGAGGGCCTTGATGTATCCCCCATCAATGACATGAAATGAAAACAGAAATGTAATTGGTAGATCAAATGAACATGGACTGACATGGGTATTGAGAAAAGATATTTGTGATGCCTGACTCTCGAGGCGGATACTTCCCTTGAACACTGAGGCACGAAAACAGAAGCATGACATGGACCAAAACTTGATGATGTAGTGGATGTTGTGACTTATGTCAGGTGACCCAAAGGAATATAGGAAATTCAAAGGATTGGCTCAATGCAGAGTTTCAGTGGATTGAAATGCGTGCAAAGACAAGGTGTCGTGTTCAAGGGCGACCATAAGAGTTACTCAGTGATGTTCTCAAAAACTGCTTATCTTGCTTCTTTCAATTTTTTCCCCCATCCAGATAGACGAGTACCTCTTTTTAATTTAACGAGCTCGAGGAGGGTAACACATGCTCGATATGACTCACCTTCGATAAGTCCCTCTCTCTTTTTAACGAACTAGAAGAAGTAAGAGTTCGGTCCCGTATGGGCCTGTTGATGGTTGTTTTAACGAGTCCAAAGACAGATAAATCGAAGGTTTTTCATGATTATAGAGTCTGGAAAAACACTTAAAAGAGAACTCTCGCAGTTCCTTTTTCGTAAAGTAGTTTGACGAGACCAAAAAAGAGATAAACTATTGCTCAAAAGACATTTTCTTCAAATACTTTAACGAGCATGAAGAGAACAACGTTGCTCGGTAATCTTTTCATGTTTAGAGAGTCTGAAAATAACTTAAAGGTGACTCCAGTGTTGTCCTTTTTCGTAATGTTAGTCTCACGAGGCCGAAAAAGAGATAAATTATCACTCAAAAGACGCCCTTTCAAACCTTTTAACGAGTGGGAAAGGAAGCAAGATCACTCGACAATCTTTTCATGTTTAGAGAGTTTGACAAGAGCTTAAAGGAGACTCTAGGGGGTTCCTTTTTTGTGTATTCATACAGGTCCGAAAAAGAGATAAAAGTCTACCCGGATGCATTCTCATGTATTTACGAGCACGAGAAAGAACAAAGACTAAGCTCGGTATGCCCCCAGCTTGAAAATCTAGTGGCTTAACTCTAGAATGATCATTAAAGGCCAGAGACATTCCCTCCAAGCTTCAATTCATTCACCGACTTTGAGGTTGTCACCAATTTATCTAGTAGATGAGAAAAAGGAGAAGGGTGGATGAAAAGAAGGTTCAAGAGAGGTGATTGTTTCATTTTTTAACGAGCTTGACACAGGAAAAGAACTATGCTTAGGGCCTTTGTTTCATTTTTTAATGAGCTTGCCACAGAGAAGAGAATCTATGCTCGTAACTACTTCTTGATCATGGCTTCCAAGAGAAGAACGTTCTGGAAGGATGCCATGTCAAGGGACAAAACTCGTTCATGGCCTCCATAAGATCTTCGCTAGATGGAAGATAATCCCTCAAGAAGGAACACATGTCAAGGGTCACGATAGGAGTAAGGAGATTAGGCTCCAATAATCCTACCGAATAAATCACCATGTCCACTACCGGATCCAAATCGTCGGAAGTTGAAATCATGGGAGATGATGAAAAATCAACACCAGGAGGGGAGATAGAGTGTATATCTTCCCAAATTTCTTCACGAGAGGGAAGAAAAGAGGACTGGTGATGGTTATGATCCCGAGGTAACTTGTCAATACAAAGCATTTCTAGAATAGATTCATCAAAAATAAAAATTGGGGAAATGCAGTTGATTGCAGACGACAAGGAACTAAACCGTGATTGCATCGAGGAAACGTCAGGTGCCAATATATGTTGGTCATTCGATGAGGGAGAAGAGGATGGGATAGAAACGTATGATGTTTCGGCTGGAATAAGTGGCACGATGTCACTTAGTGCATTGAATTCCAACAGACAAGATCCAATCCGAGGGTCAGATGATTCCAAAGATTGATACGCCACGGTCGAAATCATATCGACGGTGGCAATATGATGTGTAGTTGGAGGAAGTGGTGTAGGGAAAGTACCCATGAGACTAAAATATTTCATTAAGCCAACACCAATGCTTTTATATGTGATCTTGTGGTCTCCCAAGAAAGGAATATTGTTGGTAGCGGGAACGCGAGCATCGGACGTGCAAAAATCCAACTGATCAACAGTGACAATTTTTCCTTGATGAGGAAATTGGACACATCGGAAAACTGACAAGGCAACGACAGTCATAGCATAAAACCAACTTCTTCCAAGTAACAAGTTGTAATCGAGGGGAGCATCGACCACCTCGACATCAACAGTAACAGTTTTTCTACCCAATTGGATGGGTAGGGACTGTAAAATCCCATGGGGATGAAAACCTCGCCTGTCGAAGGTGCATAAAATCGTTGGGGATTTGTTGAGTGCTGGTGATTTTAAACCTTTCCAACACACTAAAGACATGAAACAGGTCGAGGCTCCCTCATCCAGAATAGTTCGATGGATTTTTTTATTGTGAACAACCACATCAACTTGGAAAACAAGTTGGTGGGAGAGTCGAGATGCATAATTGTCCAGGTTAAACATGATCTGATTGGACGACTCAAGATCAACAGTGCCAAAAGAGGTTAAGAGCATTCTACATTGACCGGGGCAGTGTTGTAGAGCTTCTAACGCAAACATAGCGCACGGTGTTTGAACCAGATTTTCAACAATGTTGTAGTTTTGGGCAGCACGTGAACTAGGATTAAAGGTGTCTTTGTGGATAGTGCTCTTAGGAGGGCGTAAGATAGAGTCGAATGTGGGTTTCTTAATCTGGAGTGGTCAAGACGGAGGATTAACTAATGGAAGGCTAACGGAGGACAATGATGGATCCGGTAAAGTACCGGTACCGTTAGTGTCTTTTCCTTTGTCAGGGCTTCCTGGTGTGTCGTATGTCTTAGAGTGAGTGGTCAAATTGATCCCATTAAACATATAAATATGTGCACTCGACGAGGCCTCATCATGCGTATCGCTAGAACTGCCCCTAGGAGAGGGGGTTTGAGCAACCATGGATTGTTGCTGTGGAAAAGGCTGAGTAAGCACAGCGGGTTGTGACTTTCCTTGGAAAATTTTGGCCACTTCATTGTGAAGTGGACAATATCGAGTGTAGTGATCGTCACCATAAATGATACACATGAATTTCAGTTTCCATTGTGGTTGCTTTTCGGTAGCAGGTGGTTGAGCTTGATTTTTTGTTTGTTCATTGTTATTTTTTTATTTATTCTTTGTCTTCTTCTTACCTCTGGATTGGTACGAAGGGGCAGATTGAATTGCATCCACCTCAGAGATCTGAGTTTGGGGGGAGGTAGAGGAGGGTGTAGTCGATTTGGAAAAAGATTGAGTTTTGACAGAACCGATAACACCATCCACATGAGATGAGGATGATGGATTAGAAGGATCGGTATTAGCTCGAGCAGAATTCAGAAGTAAATCATGCAAAGTACCAGATTGGGAATAAACCAAATCTAAATACTGAGCCTGAGTGATGGCTTGTTCCTCTATGACCGCACCACCCATAGCGACATCGTGAGCGATTGGGGGTAACAGTGATTTAGTAAACCATTATTCCAATAGCATGTCGAGAATGACTGCCTTGATCATCCTTCGTCATCACCTCCACTCATGAATATGGTCAGAGAAATGCATGGAGTTAGTTTAACAAAGGGAGTTCAAGAGTTCAGTACCCGTCTCGTAGCGAATAGGCAGTTGAAAGTGCGCGAGGAAAGACATGGCAAGGGAATTGAAATCATGAAAAGAAGCATGTGGTAGTTCAATATACCACTTTGTTGTTGAACTGGTAAGCGTTCGCTAGAAAAGACGCAAATGTATAGAATCATCCATGAGGAAGTTTGATGAACACCACAAATGGAAATTCAGCACATGGTTGTTTGGATCTTCGCCAGGGTTTCCGTCAAATTTCAGAATATTAGAAGAAAGTTTAGCTGGAATGACTGGCCAAACCAGTGAATGAGAAATAGGATCATTAGTTAACCGAGACAAGTCTGGGAGATCTAGAGTTGCAAGGAAAGGTAGTTGTCGGTTAATTTGCGAATGATACTAGTGCGGCATAGGAACACCAGTAGGACCATAGACTGGGTTAGGTGGATAGTTGTAACTAGTAGGTCCTCTTACATACAATTGTTGCTGGCTAGGATAAGAAGGATTTGATGATGCATGAGAAACATTGGCATAACCTGGTGGGTTCTAAACATTATAGGCCAGGTGATTTATTTGCCCGTGGGGAGGATAAACATTTTGCCATTGAAAATGGTAAGGAGTAGATCCGGAGGCGGATACACCTGAGGCCCATGAGAAGGATAAGACTGTGGTCCCGGAGAACTCCAGGTGGTGTTTGGGATGCCGCCCGGATAATATTGCTCGTAAGATGTTTCGGAAGGGATAGGATTGGATACTCCTCCTAGTGGGTTATTATACAAGTACCCCCCAACATGGGGTTGGGTAAAAATGCCTCTTGAAAATACTCCCCAGGATTGTGAAGGGTTTCTAGCAAATGAGGGTTGCCCCCCTGCCAGTGGTGGATTTACGACTGGGGTGTGACTGGCAAACGAAGGTTGCCCTCCAGGAGGAGTATGAAAAGTGGGCTGGCCCCCGGGAGGGGTAGGCCCACCATGTAAAGGTATTCCTCTAGGAGGGAAAGGTTCATTGGATGGTGGTTTCCCTCCATCCTGTTGTGTTTGGCCAGTAGGGGTATGTGTTCTCAGGTGAGAAGGTGTCCCAACAGGATCATGTGGAACATGTGGAGCTGTAGAGTAAAAGCTTGTAGAAATGGGGGTAGATATTGAAGTGCTTTGTTGATGAGTAGAGGTGATGAGTCCAGCATTAGGATGGACTTGTGTTGGTGTAGAAGTAGGGTGAATAACCTGATCGACTGGGTGATTCATGGTTTGAACGAATGGTCCTGTTTCACTAGGAGGGTCATGAAGTTGAAAGGATTATCGAAAGGATTCGAAATGTTCATAGAGATCGCATCCCAAGGAAGTCCTCCATACAGAACGAGAAGGTGTGGGATTGGTTTCTACTGTGGTGCTAGGATGAATAGGAGTCCTATATTCATCACCAAATATTGGTTCCGTGGATCCCATATATGTTTCGGTAAAGATCCTCTCTGGTAATCGTGGGATCTCTTTGTCGATGACGTTCCCAAGGGAGTCTAAACGAACCAAAAGTAGTTCGAGAGGAGTTACTGACACAGGTGTAGTGGGATTTTCAACCATGACCAAAGTGCCTTCAAAGTTATCCAATGGAGGAGCAATAACACTTCCAATGTCGGTTTGATTTTCTACCTCTCTACGGTAGTTGTCTTATAGAGGGTTAGGAGGTAAGGGTTGATAGCCTTCCGGAGGTAGCCCTTTCATCCTACGTGATCGGTGAAGACCTTTATCGTCTACGGGCTCAATTGTGGAGAAAAATAGAACACACTGAAAAATCTAGGGCCAACTAACAAAAAGAAACAACATGCGTTAATGAAATCTAGGAATCAACCAAGTAGAAAAAACTTCTCTTGATGATCGTACTAGTTGGTGATGAAATCCAACATCACATGATCAAGTCAAGAAGGGGCTGGGATATGGTGGAACAATTACAATGGCGACCTGCTTAACAGACTTTCACCTTGGTGCAAGATTCCAAGCAGTAATTGTGGATTTACCCTCCAAGGAGCTCGAGTGAGTTTGACCAATGTTTGTTCCAGGTACAGTGAGACTTCCCTTCACCATCACCTTGTGTAAGTACCTAAAGATTATGGCAACTAAGGACACCAATTCGCAGTGATTCTCTGGGCGGGTGTAGTCAACAGTGCGATCCAAAACTTATGGGCAGGATAACAAGTCTGAAATCAACTCGAGAGGCTCCCACACATAATCGTGGGTATACCTCCAATCGACCCCCAATATATGATTCAACAACTACAAACAGTTGAACCACAGAGGGATAATCTCCGTAATTCACCCGAATGTGATCTCGTGCGTAACCCCTGTGTGAGAGGGGGATCCCAAAAAACCAAAACGACAATTGGATTTGACTCTCCCTAGCTCAGGATGCTAATGTTTGTTTTGAAAACTTTGGAGAGTTGTACTCACAG
>JZKD02S0994510.1:0-13562 GCA_000966675.3 Picea glauca
CATCCATTATTGTTTCTTATGCACATTTGCATGTCCAAGGACTCATGGAGAAGGGTGCTATTGGAAACAGTCACATGGAGATGAATCTAATGGAGCATACTTCTTATTGAACCAACTCACAGTTCTTTAGTTGTTTTGAGTTTTTTCTTATTTACTTGGATAATTCAAGGACACTTTCCCTAAATGGTCCCTGAGGGAAAAAAATGCAACACATGACTAGGAACATCATGATATTAGTTGAAATAAATGAGTTTCATTGGGTACATCATACCAAGTATTCATCAAGATTGAATACGAGATATCTCATGATTTGACCCCTAGATCCAAATCCAGTGCTTTAATACATGTGAAAAAAAGCTCATCCAAAATATTATATTATTCGTGCTTGTATGGTTAAGGACTTATGGAGAAGGGTGTCATTAACATTTCCCTATGAAGATGAATCCAATGAAGAAAACTTCTCATAGAAATGATTCATGGTTCTTGAGTTGTTTCAAGTTGTAGGTTGCTTGTGTGGACAATTTAGGGGCACTTTCCCTAGATGGTCCCATGGAAAAAGAAATGAAAATAGTGACTTGGAAAAACATACCATTAGTTGTAGCTAGTGAGTTTCATTGTAACCATTTTCCTTGTGAGGTCATTGAGGTTGGAAACAAGAGACCTTGTGATTGACAATTGACATATATATTTTTTAAAATACCTACATGACGTCAGGATTGCGACGTATGGTAATGTCACTCCCATGGCACACACATCAGAGATATATAGCGGGACATCGGTTGAGAGATGTTACGATACGTCAGAATTGTGACGTATGGTAATGTATCTCCCCTGGCACGCACATTGAAGATAAATAGTTGATCGTCGGTTGAGCGATGTTACCATACATTGGTATTATGACATATGGTAACTTCAAACCCATAGAATCCACGTAGTTAACACTGACGAAATGGGATGTTATAATTATGATGTCTCTGACCTCGCTGTAGCGACGACTATATGGGGTTTGGACAATCAAATCCAAGATGAAACATGTCTGCATGAAACATCGCAATAGAGAAGATAACTATGGTGTCGGAAAAGTGACATCATGTGAAATGACGTTTGAGGGGGTCCGTTGTTTGTCGTTCTCCTGGAAATATAAATTTTTCAATTGCATCGAACGCGTTGTTGGAATTTGACCCAAATGTACTAGTGAGTTGATAATAGGGCAAACCATATGAGTAGGATAACTATGCCTGAAGCCTTTCAAGGGTACCGAAAGCAAATGGTCCAGAAAAAAAGAGAGGATACCAAATGGATTCGAGGTCCACAAATATTCTTAGTCAAATGCAGTCAACAGAATCCCAATAATGACCCTCAAATATGATTCCCACTATGCTTGGTATAGCTTTGGAGGGGCTATCTTCTCTGCCTTTCCTCACGTGACCTTATGTTTAGCCCCTGTGTTAGAGGGGGGTCCCGGATAAATTTTATGACACAAGAATTTAACACTCCATAACTCAGACTCTTAAGTTTTTTAAGTGGCCTTGGAGAGTTTCCTCTCCACACCTAATCCAAGGCCCTAAATCCTAGTCTAGTTGGTGTATCGTGTAAATGAAAAACTCTAATTGATTTTAACATTAAGCGTTAATTTTAGTGGCTTGATTACTTAGGGGTGCAGTAGTGAAACAGATGTTGTCTGAGACTCTTGAAAAAATGAAACCTATAAGAGCACTAGAAAAGAAAACTTTACACTAATCCTTCAAATGAAAAGAGTTTCAAGGAAGAAAAAGAATGAACAATCATTCAAACCTAAAGATGCAATCTTTTCTCCTTTCCATGCAAAATGAACAATGCAACTTTCGAGTGAAACAAAAGAGAAAATGAAAGGATTTTCTTTATTATTTTTATTTTGAAATGCTTTCAAGATGAGAAAAAAAAACAACCCTATGTTAATTCCTTTTTATTTTTCAAATAAATATGCAAAGCAATGAAAAGAAAGAAAGAGACCTAACTAGCATAAACGATAGTTTTTTTTTAAATTTTTTTCTTCTTTCAATCAAAGAAAAACTAACAAAAGATGCTAAAAGAAACTGCATAATACATGATTCGTGGCCCCACCGACCATGAGGGGGATTTTTTTTTTTTAAATGGAAGTCATTTTTCTTAAAATTCAAGCTAAAAATAAGCCAAAAGTGCTTGGAAACACAGAAACACAAAGAAAACTATACAAGAGGATTTATTTGCAATTTCATAAACTATCTGAGCCTTAAACCTAGCCTAAAAATGGTCAACAAAGGCCTCTAGAGCTTAGGAATACCTGAGGAACCAAAGGTTTCCTAAAAGAAGAGGAAAGTTTTTGAGAAAACCCCTCAAGATGACAAACACACATGCTATGCACAATCAGACTACATATGTACGTGGGATGTGTGTATAGCATAACAAATATCTACACGGTCTGGGTATAGAACAAGGCACACAGGTGACTACAAATTCTCAAAAAAGAGAAATATTCAGACAAACCACCCATCAGGGAAGCTGGTAAGCACCTGGAAGGTGACCAAAGACCCAAACAGACTCAGAATGCTAAAAAAAAAAAAGGAATTCAAGACAAAAAAAAATATCCTAACAAGACCCTAGAAAGACTCCCTGATGGAGTCACCAATTTTGCTATGGGGAAAAATCCCTCTAATCTAGGTCTAGCGACTAGGAAAAGCCTTGACACCTTAAAATATATAAATTCTTCTATTCTAACCCAAATCCAACAAAAACCTAATGATAGTTAAGGAAAAGGAGAAAATATCAAAATGTGTACCTTAAGTCCTTCCATCAGTTGAAGATCCCTTCCTGTTGCTATTTGTTCCAAGATTGCAGGCCTCCTCCCAAAGCTCTCCTGAAACAAATTCACAGAACAAACTGTGACAACAAATGCATAACTACCAAGATCATCTAAAGTCTTAAATATTCATAAGAAACATTCATAAACATAAAAATAAAGACATAAAGATCTGGGACAATAAGTTTCTCTTTTATTGATAACAAGATTGGAAATTACAACCTGAATCTTGTCAACGCCGCTCCACGAACCTCGCCTGGGTTCCTCTACTTTGAATCCAAGTGCACTATTCCTAATATTCTATCCTCACAACCAACGTGCCAATATAGGGTAAAACGATGGATTTTATAAAGGAGGATGACTGGAAGGGAATGTTGAGGATGAAACTCAAAGCAGGATGCAAAAGGCTTGGAATACAAGGGAGAAAATTTGGCAAAGTTCTCTTGCCTCTTCTTTGATATATCCAAATGACCCCCCTAGGGCCATTTGTATATGGAGAAATGATGGTTATTCGGTTTTCAGAAGGGCTACAAGAGGTAAAATGGTTGTGTGACCTAAAATAGCCCATAAACTCCATTGGAAAGTGAAAAATTTATATCTTTTTGCAATTTTTTAGAGTACATGCGAGATTTCAGATATGTAGCTAGCGTATGTACACGGGATTTTAAGTATGAAGCTAGTGTATGTATGCACTCTACACATGTATCAGGGTGTGTACACTATACAAAAAAGTGTTTTTTGAGAGGAACTCCAACAAAAAAGGTTGGCATATGTGTGAATGAGTAGGCCAACATCAGAAATGCATAGTAGTGGAATTTTGAGTTATAACAAAGACCTTAGGTTTGGAGCCACATCATTCCTTCATATCACCCCTCCCAAGTTGCAATGGAGTATATCACTTATGTATGAGTACTTTGAAGACTTCGGTGGCACTCTACTCAGTGTTCATTATCTTCTTGATGTATATGTTGTGACATAGATCCACATTGCAATTATCATGGCCATGATCTCATTGATGACATGGATCCACTATGTACTATTTTCATGGCTATGGTCTTGCATTTCATGTCATGTATCTATAGTGTATTATTTTGACGTCCATGTTTTTATTCTCTTTCGAGTTTGGGTATGTCTACCTCAGGGATGGTCTATACATGCATTTATCCTTGGTGTTTAATTGTAGGTACTCCTTGACCTCTTGACCTATTTTCTCTCTCCTCATGTTGCCTCACATTGGTGACAATTTATTGTAATGTGTTTCGGTCATCCATTCCTTTCCTGACATGACATATTAGGGTGCATCTGTTATAGCCATAATTTCCACCCTATGGTGTCAGGAGGAACATAGCATAAAATGAAAGATGAGGTCCACACTCTTCTGCTCAAGAATTCAGTTAGTTTTGAAGGTGATCACTTTTCATCTATATGAAAACATGTCACAGGTTGCTTGTCATATATATGACAACATATGACCATGTCACTAGTTGATAGTGTGAAAGTAGTTATCACCTCTGTAATCTTCTAGATTCATGGAGTTTTGAAGAGGAAAGAAATTGATGAGTTGGTTCTTCATGGCATGATCCTTGGAACTCACAACTTTTGAGTCTCCATTGGTTTCTAGAATATATAGAAGCTCTCCCAAGCCTCTTCCAAGAATATGTATAAGGAAGGCCAATTTTGAGCATGGGGAGGAAGAATCATTCATAGAGTTATGTTTCCAAATTATAGAGGTGCTCTTCCATTCTAGATCAGTTGCAGTTATGTTTCCTAGCTTGGTTGAAAAGATGAGGAGGATTAAGGAGCAAGTGGCAAGGAGGAGTGCATCTACACCTAGAGGTAAAGTAAATTGATGTATTTCTCTCTTATTACTTAATAGATCATTGGTTTTCCAAGATAGGACATTTGGGACTACACCAACCAAGAAAACACAAGGAAAAACTTAAGGAAAAGGTATGTGATTCCACCATTTCTTGGTTTAATTGTGAATCTGCTTTCTTGTTTCTAGGGAGAACCATAGAAGTCTATCCCACTGTCTTTCTAGAATCAACAGGACGATCCTAAGGAGATCTTACTATTCCATTGGTGATATTTTCTCTACAACACTTTCAAATGATCTAGTTGTTGTTTTCAAACTTGATCTGTCTAAGGAATATGAGAGGTTCTCCTAGCTATATCTGAGATAACTCTTAATCCATATTGTTTTTTCTCACCCTATAGTCAAGTGGATTATGGCATGTGTAACCTCTATCTCCTTTGTAGTTTTAATTAACTATGTTGCCTCTTGTTTTTTTAGGTCCTCTAAGGGGTTGGGACAATGCTATCCTCTATCCCACTACCTTTTTTTTCTTGTGGTAGAATGTAACACCCCCTTTGGTAAAATTTTAAAAATGTGAGTACATATAAATATGAAAATTAATTAATCATGCTAAGAGTAGGATAAATTTCTATATATTTATGTTCTTCTTACAAACAGATAAAATTTAACTCTCAATATANTCTCTGGTTGTCTTGCATGACCCCTCTACCCCATATGTGAGTCTGGTCGGCAAGTTATCGTCATCCTACATCCATTAGGGAATCATGTCAGCAATAATAATCAATCATCATAACATCTAATCATATGTACATATGTCACATCAACAACATTCAAACCCAACAGTCCACTCCCTGAATCGATCTAGAGTCCAAGGGGTTTCAACGATGCCTCTGCATCCTTGAGGTCCAAAGTCGTGCACACTCAGGAGAACCCAGTCAATAACACCTGTCTACATAAATACAACAAAATAACATATCATCAAATCCACAATATCTCATAATCATAATAAAAATGACCAATAGTATAATAACCTGGATCACTTGCACGCAAGTTTCCTCAAAGAATAATTTCACTCAGTGCGCGCAAGAGCAGTATGTTACACAAACTAGAACCTATTGTACACCATTCAATCGAATAATTACTACAATTTCGCTCTGTTAGTAAATCCCTTATATAGCATACACAACTGTATAACATTAACAAATCTATTGTAACAATTATGGTATCAATTGATACCCATCAAATTATATTATAGTATCATATCTTAAAATTATCAAATGGTATCATTACTTATATAAAACTTACTCAATAGTTTCCTCATTATTTGCAGAATTACTTACAGTAGTTCGACTACTAATTTACAATATGATAATTCTATTAGAAAAATTTTCAATGAGATAATCAATACCGTAACCGAAGAAAAACTAAATATTGGTGCTGAACTTGAACCTGGAAACTTGCCTTGATCCTTTCCTTTGATTTCCAATCCAAGGACTTCACCGGTACCTCCCAGGCAATGCTAGGGTTACTCTTTTTCCCCCTTATCCCCCTGAGCCACAAAGGGGCCACACATAGTAAAACAAAAATCAATAGCACCAAAACTTACCTCCCAAGGAAGAGATTCCACTCTTTACCAAGTTTTGGAACCCAACTCTCAATAGGTAAACTAGTTCAGAACAATTTTGACAACATAAAAATACTTTCCAAAAAGTCAGGTCCCTCTCCCTTCCTCTCTGTTTCTTTTATAGAGAATTTCTCAATGACACGTGTCCTCTCATGCACAATAATGATTTTTTTAATAATTTAATTAATGATTTCACCCACTACACTTGTCACACTCTCCCCAATTTGCACAAGTAATTTCCCTTTTTATTTTAATTAATTAGACAATTTCCTCACATTCCCCAATTTGTTCCTATTTTTTCTCTTAGTTGTCCCTTAGTTTCCCAGTCCTTCATTTATTTTGTGTCCCCTAACTATATTTTAGTTTGAGTTGAATTATGAGTCTTCTTTTAGTTAGGATTAGTGGTTGATTGACTCAAGATGCTACTTTATGTGGACTACCTATTCTCTCATGTTTTTATTTTCTTTTATTTAAAAATCCATTTATTATTTTCATGCACACGTGTGCACCTACCCACTTTATTCTTATTTCTTCATTTATTTAACTTACTAGTCTAAATCCATTTATTCCCTTTTGTGGTTTACTTAATCAAACCTCTTTAGACTTATAATCTTTATTGTTTTCTTGTTTATAATTTAATAATCATTTGCATGTTATTTTCTATCAAAGTCTAAGTATTTTATTTTATTTTCTAGACCTTCTATATTTCTATTGACTCACATTTTTTTTTCATGATGTGCCCTTCAAGACGGACTTTCGTGCTCCAAGGGTGCCACTCACCTTTGAATAGTTTGGAAGTTTGTCCGACACTTGGAGTCAACACTCCACTTGGTCGACCTTGTGAGAGACTAAGTGTTGTCTAAGGAATAAAGATTCAGCCTTATTTTGTGCCCCTTAGAATTCTTCATGAGTGACTACCTCAGTATGCCCTCTAGGCATCATGAACCTCTAAGAATGAGGTAATTGTTAACCATGCGTTCAAGTTACGGTGGGAGTGCTAGTAGGCTGTGACAGGGATGCTTCCACAACTCTCCCTCATTCATCTGGTTTTTGTGCATGGCCCCTTTACTCCATAGGTGAGTCAGATTAGCAAGCTTTACCATTAATGCATCCACTGACAAGGGAAATTTCAATAATCATATGCATAATATCATGCTAAAATCATCATATAAATCACATGTGTGTAAATCAAATACTCAAACCAAATACAAGTCCACTCCCTGAATCAATCTAGAGTCCAAGGAAGTCTATTGATGCCATCAATATCCTCAACTTGTCATGTATCATGCACACTCAAGAGAACTCATCAATAATACTTGTCAATATATATACATCTAGAAATTAACATATTCTCACAATGACATTATAATATAAGTCATAATCAAAGCAAAATCATAATGTATCATAACCAGATCACTTGCTTGCAAGTGTCCTCAAAGAATAAATCAGTATAAAATGTGCTCAGTGGAACTGGATGTTACATAAAAGGTATTAGTAAAGCTTTGTCTGATGCTAAAATGAGGAAAACTATGCAAGGTATAAGGGTTGGTAGGTAGGAGAGACTCACCCATCTTCTGTTTGTAGATGATGTTTTTCTTTTTTCTTTTGGTTTAGATCGATATCTCAATGCTTATTGGGATATTCTTCTCCTTTCTAAAAATCCATTGGAATGAAATTCAATGAGACTAAATATGCTCATTATCCACATAATCTCAATGATGGAATTGATGCAACTATTGCTAGCTATTTTCCCTTCTAGGATTTAAACATTAATGTAGGGGTAAAGTATATGGTTTTCTATTTGAAACAAATAATTATGTCAAGAATCATTGGTATTGGAAGTCCAGGAAGGTGGAAAAAATAATTTTACAATGGTGCAACAAATGGTTGTTAAGAGGAGGTTGTTTGGTTATAGTAAAGTCTATGTTGGAGGCTATTTGTGTATACCAGCACACTTTGGCCCATATCCCAAAAGGAAACTTAGAAAATATTAGGAAATATTGTTTCAACTTCCTGCGGTAGGGTAGTTGTGAATATAAGGGTACCCAATGAGTAAATTGGAGAAATATTGCAGCCTCAAAGGCATTAGGAGGGTGGGATCTAAAGGATATACATTTTCTTAGACAATCCATTGTTTCAAAAGCACTATGGAATATGATCACTAAAGAGAGTCTGTGGAGAAGGATTTTACTTGAAAAGTACATCGCTCTCGGTATAGTGATAGATTGGATTAGGAGGGAAAGGAAAAACATCCATAATGTTTCAAATCAATGGAAAGATCTGACCTTATATTTTCTTGTGATTGGATCCTTCCTAGCATGGAAATTTGGTAATGGGTCAAAAGTTAGAGTGGGTGTTTTTGCTATAATGGCTTGTGACAGTAGTATCTTTTTTTCTGAATAATTGATTTACCATTTTCAAATGATTGAGAAAGTTACATTAAATTTGATGTCAAATCCAAAAATCTCCACCATCTGGTCACAAGGGTGGTTGAGTGTTGATTTAAATTTGACAAGTGAATGGGCTAGTGATTGGACTAACTACATAGCCACCATTCAGAGGGCACATATTAGACTTGGTCCACTTTAGAATGAACTTATTTGGGGGAGAAATATGGTTGGATTCAGTTATTAAGATAAACAGGGTTACGAGGCCCTATTTGTTCCAAGGATAAACTATGAAGTTTGGTGGTCGAATAAACTTTGGAAAGTCAAATATCCCTCGAAAAACATTTTATTTATGTGGCTTTATCTTAACAATAAGGCATTGACCTAGGAGATTTTAAGGAAAAGAAATAAGGAGGGGTACTTATTCTCAACAAATTTGGAGAGATCTTGAAGGTCACTTGGGCCTCACAAACTTGTGGTATAGGTATAATATAGAATGATGCTTCTTTGTATGGTTCTCCAAAATAGACATGAATCCTCTTCAAGCACTTCCTTTCTTGGTCCTTCAGGGAATCTGGCTAGCACGTAACTCAATTTTATTTGAAGAAAGGTTTGTTCCATATTTTAAAACATCTGCTCAGGTCCTTGATTTACTCTCATATTATAAGAAACATACCATTCAAAATCCACCAAGGCCTGTGGGCAATCTCAGGGTGGACAAATCCAAGCCATGGTGCTTTTTTCGATGGTGCATGCCATGATACTATCTGTGGATGTGTTGTTTTTTACATTTGTTTGATTACCATTTCTTTCCTCTCAAAGAAAATGTAGGGAGGGGTACTAATAATTTCAATGACTTTATGACTCTCTTGCTACTTTTAAATTTCTCATTGCGTCAATAATATGATACTCTTCAATTATATGGATATTCTAGACTAGTCATTGTTGGGCTCTAAAGATGTCCTAAAAACAACCTCTATGCATCAGCCAAAGGTAGACGCGGGCACAAGCATTTTACTTGTTTCCTACGTAGGTTCTTACCTTCCATTTTCAATACCCAATCCTCCAGAGTTGAAACACCTGTAAAGGAACAACAATTGTAAAGGGAACAATAGTTGTTCTATTCAAATGAATGACACTTCCTGTAAAGGGAACAACAATCGTAACAAGGGAACGACAGTCGTTACATTGTGATGAACTAATGTTGAATTAATTTCATTGTAGTACTTGCCCAACTATCTAATTTGTCAATCTGAGGTTTGTAAACTTACGAAGCACACACAAAGTATATGCAGGATTGAAGCAGAACTAATCTAATCTAATGTTTAAGCCACAACTGAAATTGAATCATTAATCTAATGCAAGAAGTTGAAACACACGACTTGGAATTGAATTGCTACAACACACGACTGAAATGAAATTGCGTAAAATTCACACAGGCTTTCTAATTCAATAATTCACCATTAGTTACAAGGCATTCACTCTTACCTCTTCATTTCTAATTCAACAGTTCACCACTAGTTACAAACAATTCACTCTTACTTCTTTGCTTCTAATTCAACAATTCACCAATGCAATGACAACATTTTTGTTTTTATCTTATTCATTTCAAAATCCTTAAAAATCCTTAAAAATCGGATATTATTATTCGAAATGCATCTCCATTCACCTCAAAAAGTTACTCAATTGAAACAATATATAATTCTCATGATAGAAGTGATATAACTTGTGACAATGTTATTTTATACAAATTTTGATCAACAATCTCATAAAAAATTCCATTGAAGATTAGAAGTGGATTATGTTATCTCTACTAATAAAATCCAACAATGAATATCACAAAGAATTTAGTAGGATATTCATGAAGTTCAGGTGCACTAGTAGCTCAAGATATCAAAATCCTTAGGCTCTCATATAACTTTCAATAAAATTCATCTATGATTTATGATGGTCTTTGTATCCCCCATTTTTTTTGAGAGGCTTTGAACTTATATGAAACACAATTTTAATGTTTTTCTTTTTTTCTCAATTGCCTTATTTACACATTTTGTAACCACTAAAAGCAATCACGATGACTATTTATTTGATCATGTTGTACATAGGATAAATCGATACTATCTTCGAGGGTTAGTTCGATTTGTTTAGAGCTAGACATGAGTTTTTTCTTATTGTTGGTCACGGGTTCAACTTACTTGATTCCCTTGGGATGAGGCCCCATAATCAAGATCGATGGTTTACCTTGCTTACCATCCATGAAACATGAGGAAGTATTCAAATAATTTTCTGCGAATATATTTCCTTGGAAAAAAGGATAAATAAATACTATTAAGTTTTACTTTGCAAATGCTCTTATAATAATCACGATTAATATATTTTTAAAAGCCTAGAGTTTATTCACTTCAATAACTTAAATATTTAGAACCCTTGAACCAAATTTAAATGTACACCCAATTTTATAAGTTTGTGTAATTGTTTTTTGTGAAATTCATATAATTTAGAAGTATCATATATACATATAAATAAAGGAAAACAAATAAATTAAGAAAGTAAAAAGGATCATGTCTTTCCAAATAAACATATTTGGACGGAATGAACAGTTGAATTGAAATCCTTTTCCTTTATTCTATTCCAAGGGAGAAGGATTAGAGAATTTATGAATCGCAATATATGGATGGTTCTTTCTATTATAAAAGGGGGTGATGTGACTTATTATATTGTGGATTGTTTTTTCTTTGTACAGAGATAATTAAGGTTATTTTATAATCTACGTGGAAGATATTTTTATGTCAATGTGTATCATGTCTACGTGGAAGATATTTTTATGTCAATGTGTATCATGTTCAGTCCTAAGTAATGAATTTATTTTAATTTTAAAATTTTTAATTGGTAAAATGTTTGTTTTATTCTGTTTAGTATTTAATACATTTAAAATTAACATAAATCTATTATAATTAAATTTTCTCTCTTCCAAATATGATTTAAGATTACTTTATATTGAAAATAACTTTCAATATGCCTTATAAAAAATGAATTTTAAATAAATTGAATCTTAGTATTATTAGAGGATTCATACCGTTCTGATGCATAATTGGACTATAAATTATAAGCCATTATACGTATTGATCATTTAAGAGTATTTTTAATTATTTTAGGAAATTATGTGAAACCATAAAATTATTTAAAATAAATAAATTAGTCAACTCTAAATTATTCATGTAAAAAGCATGGTTTAATTTAAAATAAAAATTATGTTTTTTAAAAACACCTTAGTTGTTAGTGGTGTGCATTTTACATAGACAAAACATCGATGTGTATTATCAGATAAGAAACATTGCATCATTACAACAATTTGTAAAACGTTTTTGATTTTGCAAGAGCAGTGATATCATATACCAATGCATATACATATGGTTAATGCATTGATGCGTACGTATTTACTATACTCACTGGTATCTTGTGTTTTTTTAAAAATGTAATTTGTATATCTAATGATTCTTAGAATTTTTTTTGTCAGAGAGATTATGAAAATTCCAAGGGACAAATGAGGGGAAACCAATATATACTCATAGGGATGTCCAAAAAATTGTACAAGGGGATGGTAAAAGAAATGAACATAATTGCATCGTAGGAGGAGCCATCCCAACAACAACGCACATCAAAGGTATGTAATCATTGATTTATTATTTTGTATACATCGAATTCAATTATTGCATAAAATACTATTTTTCAATTGTTTTGTTGGTGAAAAGAAAAAAAATGGAATCCATTCAGCACATAAGGCAGGACGATGAGGAAGAAAAGGGTTGATTGGAAAGTTTGTGAGTACTTACATTTTTGGCCTTACTTCAGATTTCATACTTTTTGTGATCTTCATATTTAAATAATTAATTTACTGTTGGCACAGGGGTAGACCCGGGGTTCAACACACCAACAAAACCCTAACTACCAGCCCTTTCGGCAACACCTGCGAAGCAGATGAAGTCTCACCCAAGGTAGAGGCACGGGGGTTGTAGGACTCAAGTGTCTATAACCTAGTTGGGACACAGATCTGTGATCACAATACTTAACAGAGCACTTAGCAATTAATGTTCATTAGTGTTTAACCCTTATTCACATAGCAGATAAAAACCCTAATTACATAACAACGTAGTATTCAACAAGATCTAAGCATATCTAACCATTTAGCACATAGAATTAAACAGATCTAGCATTCATTCATGTTATTAAGCACTAAGCTACTACATCAGATGCATCTAACATACATAAATATTCAACACTAAGCGTAAATCACATCAATAACACAAAGCAATCACAACACAAGATATACGTGGTTCACCCCTAGCGTGGGGCTACGTCCACCAACTCTTTGTCTTCTTTATTATCTTCTTTCAATCTTCTTACATGCACAGAGCCACAAAACCAACTTCGCATAGGACAAGAGATCTGCACGCACTTCGCCAGATCCTCCTTCCCTGAGTTTGGAACAACACAAAGCCTTCTTACAATCACTTCCACTTAACTCTAAAAGTTCTCAACACATAGTATGCACGGAGCCTTCACAACTAATCACACTTAGCAACATTTACATATCTTGCACAAATCCAACTTAGATCTGATGCCTCTTACAATGCCTAGATACTTATTTATACATTTACAAATGGGGCCTAAGCATGGGTAAACCCATGGGGTGACATCCCATACCCGTTACATAAGCCTTGAACCCAAAATTCCCACAAAAAGGGGGAGAGATCCCATGATCTCTGCTTCGCCTGGGCACTCTATCTTCGACCTACCTATCGAAGTCCCAAAAATGGTCAAACACGACCAAGGTTCTCCAAAACTTGGTCAAGGGCCAACAGGCCCCCAACACTCACCTGTGACTAGTCCCGAGTCACTCTGATCTAAGAAACTCTGCTT
>JZKD02S0994521.1:0-13562 GCA_000966675.3 Picea glauca
TACATGGTTGAGACAAGTAGTTGATGAGTTGGCACATACATGAGGTGTATAGTTGATGATGTTGGTACATATTGATGAGTCATAGTTGATGAGTACTTGACACATTATTGGTATATACTTGATACATGGTTGATCCACTTGTTTATGGTATAGGTTGGTGCATGGTTGATGCACTTGTTTATGGTACAGGTTGATTACAGGTTGAGGTACAGGTTGATGCATGGTTCAAGTTTATTGGTAAAGGTTTACAACGGTATATCTCACAGTGATAGTGTGACAATGGTTCCATCATTATACTTCTACGTCAGAGCGATTGGACAGGGCAATGAAAGGTGGTAATTGTAGCAACCTCCTGGTTGTAGCCGAAGAAAATAGGGGATTGTAGCCTTCTTCTGGTTGTAGCAAGATAATTGTGGAGTTGGAGCTTCCCTCAGGTTGTAGCTTGAGAAACTAAGGGGTTGTAGCCTCCTTCCAGTTGTAGCTAGAAAAAAAAGAAAGTTGGTTCTTCCAATGAATGTAATTCTTCAAGACATATAAGAAAAATCATTATGTGGTTTTCTCCTGATTTGGGTTTCCACATAAAACACTGGTGTACTATGTATGTGTGTGATTATTCATTTCGTATTGATCATTATTGGATAATAATTGTACATTGATATAACACTTGGATTATTTGGAGAAAAATGATGATAATTATGCTATTACTGATTCAACCCCCCCCCCTCTCAATAATCCAAMAATTGGTATCAGAGAAGGTTCCTTAATAAATCAGTTTAACCACTGAAAGGTAGATCATGGAGAGTAACAACTTGTATAGAAATGGAATACCACAGTTTGATAGACAAAAGTATGCTTTTTGGATCATAAGGATGAAGACATATATATAGGCACAGGGATTTCAAGTTTGGCAATCAATTGTAGATGGATACACAACACTAACAGTTCCACCAACAAATGAAAAAGTAGTGAAACTCGATGAGAATAATTTCAAAGACAAAAATTCCCTTTTGAATGGTCTCAGTGATATGGTATTCACCAAAGTTTCACATTGTAAATCCGCTAAAGATATTTGGGACAAGCTTCGAAATATTTATGAAGGAGATACAAAAGTCAAATTAACAAAGCTTCAAACTTACAGAGGTCAGTTCGAACAACTAAAAATGAACGAAGATGAGAATATTACAGCCTACTTTTTACGAGTCGATGAAACAGTGAATGCAAACATAGGATTGGGAGAAGAAATCAAAGAATCTGTAATTGTTTAAAAGGTACTAATCTCTCTTCCTATGAGATTTAACCCTAAGATATCAACACTAGAAGAAAGATCAGATCTAAACTCAATAAGCATGGATGAACTGCATGGAATCTTCATAGTATATGAAATGAGAATTAAATGGGAAAATCCAAATGTAAAATAAGCAGCCTTCAAAGCATCCAAAAGATCAAAGCAAAAGAAAAATCAACAAGAAGAATATAGCAGCAACAATGAAATCTCAGGAGATGATGAATAAGTGGTCAACTTCGTAAAAATACTGAGCAAGGGAACCAACAGTAGGTTTAAAGGTAATCTTCCTTTAATTTGTTTAATTGTGATGGTATTGGTCATTTTGCTAACAAATGTCCTCATAACATAAAAAGAAATGATGAAGGTTACTCAAAAGGCAGAGGAACTACAAAGAAAGTTTTCAAGAAAAGATTATGCACCAAAGAAGACATCTCATCATCATATGAAGATGAAGTTAGTGATAGTGAGACAAGAAGAGTTCTATTTATTGCAGTAAAAGACTCTGACAAAGAAGACTTTGAACAAGAATATGAAGAATCCGAAGAAGAATATGAAGAAGTCGAAGAAGAAATTGAAGAGACGGAAGTTGACTATCGAGAATAATTAATGTGTGCCATAGAAGTTATCAAAAGAGAAAAGAAAAAAAACAAGAAACTACAAGTAGAACTAGACAAGAAAAAAGGCACTCGAGAACTAGAACAAATGATCAAATAATTGAAGGTTCAAATAGAAGAAGATAAAAGAATTGAAGAAGCGCTCAAAGAAAAACTAGAAGAAAAGAAAAAGATCATTGGAAACTTGGAAGTAGAGATTGTCACACTAAGAAAGGATATTCAAAAGAAAAATGTGTAGAATAACTCAAAAGTTTTGGATGACATTATCGGCAGTAAAAAATCTCATCTTGACAAGACCAGACTTGGATACAATCAGACATAAAAGGGATCACGATTCAAAACAATAGAGAAATAAACATATCCAAAAATCTAATGCAGAAACAATCAAAGGGGATAGAAGGATATACAAGGAAGATTACAGGGATACTCCTCCACCGAGAAGAGTTAGATTTTAGAATCAACAAAAAACAGATAGGCTTCAAGAAGAAGAAGGATTCATAAGAGCACCTCCCTTCAGAAGATCCTCAATTCCNATGGACAAAAGTATGCTTTTTGGATCATAAGGATGAAGACATATAAATAGGCACAGGGATTTCAAGTTTGGAAATCAATTGTAGATGGATACACAACACTAACAGTTCCACCAACAAATGAAAAAGTAGTGAAACTCGATGAGAATAATTTCAAAGACAAAAATTCCCTTTTGAATGGTCTTAGTGATATGGTATTCACCAAAGTTTCACATTGTAAATCCGCTAAAGATATTTGGGACAAGCTTTGAAATATTTATGAAGGAGATACAAAAGTCAAATTAACAAAGCTTCAAACTTACAGAGGTCAGTTCGAACAACTGAAAATGAAGGAAGATGAGAATATTGCAGCCTACTTTTTACGAGTCGATGAAACAGTGAATGCAAACATAGGATTGGGAGAAGAAATCAAAGAATCTGTAATTGTTCAAAAGGTACTAAGCTCTCTTCCTATGAGATTTAACCCTAAGATATCAACACTAGAAGAAAGATCAGATCTAAACTCAATAAGCATGGATGAACTGCATGGAATCTTCATAGTATATGAAATGAGAATTAAATGGGAAAATCCAAATGTAAAATAAGCAGCCTTCAAAGCATCCAAAAGATCAAAGCAAAAGAAAAATCAACAAGAAGAATATAGCAGCAACAATGAAATCTCAGGAGATGATGAATAAGTGGTCAACTTCGTAAAAATACTGAGCAAGGGAACCAACAGTAGGTTTAAAGGTAATCTTCCTTTAATTTGTTTAATTGTGATGGTATTGGTCATTTTGCTAACAAATGTCCTCATAACATAAAAAGAAATGATGAAGGTTACTCAAAAGGCAGAGGAACTACAAAGAAAGTTTTCAAGAAAAGATTATGCACCAAAGAAGACATCTCATCATCATATGAAGATGAAGTTAGTGATAGTGAGACAAGAAGAGTTCTATTTATTGCAGTAAAAGACTCTGACAAAGAAGACTTTGAACAAGAATATGAAGAATCCGAAGAAGAATATGAAGAAGTCGAAGAAGAAATTGAAGAGACGGAAGTTGACTATCGAGAATAATTAATGTGTGCCATAGAAGTTATCAAAAGAGAAAAGAAAAAAAACAAGAAACTACAAGTAGAACTAGACAAGAAAAAAGGCACTCGAGAACTAGAACAAATGATCAAATAATTGAAGGTTCAAATAGAAGAAGATAAAAGAATTGAAGAAGCGCTCAAAGAAAAACTAGAAGAAAAGAAAAAGATCATTGGAAACTTGGAAGTAGAGATTGTCACACTAAGAAAGGATATTCAAAAGAAAAATGTGTAGAATAACTCAAAAGTTTTGGATGACATTATCGGCAGTAAAAAATCTCATCTTGACAAGACCAGACTTGGATACAATCAGACATAAAAGGGATCACGATTCAAAACAATAGAGAAATAAACATATCCAAAAATCTAATGCAGAAACAATCAAAGGGGATAGAAGGATATACAAGGAAGATTACAGGGATACTCCTCCACCGAGAAGAGTTAGATTTTAGAATCAACAAAAAACAGATAGGCTTCAAGAAGAAGAAGGATTCATAAGAGCACCTCCCTTCAGAAGATCCTCAATTCCYAGGTATCAAACTATATTTTTTGGTTTATGTTATGCATGTAATAATTTTGGACATAAAGCTGTGAATTGCATAGATAACAACATGAACAATAACAACTTTGAGAGTCATACAYAAAGGGGTTATTCAAGAAGACCCAGTGAAACACAGAGAAGAAGTTACAACAGGTTTGAATMTTTGAGCACTGAAGTGGAATGTTACAAATGTAACAATTTTGGACACGTGGCCAAAKATTGAAGAATGATAGTMCCTCCTAAAGAACCTCAACAAAATAACAACAGTCATAGACAAGAACGTCAGAAAATGACATGGATAAGAAAGCAAGATCAGTGTATCAATGAAGAATGCACAATTGCTCTACAAGMTAAGMAAAAGAAATACGGTTGGTATGTTGAYAGTCGGTGTTCAAAACACATGACATGTGATAGAGACAATTTTCTTACATTAMAAAAGGAAAGAGATGGATTAGTCTCCTTCRGAAATGATGATACARCCAAAATCATTGGAAAAGACAGTCTGAATTGGGAACAAGAAKAAAAAGGCAGAAAATGTTTTRTTAGTAGAAGATATGAAACATAATATTCTAAGTGTGAGTCAAATGTGTGGCCAAGTTCATAAAGTTACTTTCAATTCAAAAAAGTGTGAGATAAGAAATGTAGGTTCAGGGAAATTGGTCGCTACAGCTGCAAGAAATTCAAGCAACATATATCTGTTAAGTGGAATTGGAAATGAAAAGTTTCGTCTAGGAAAGGAAGATGAAAGTTGGTTATGGAAAAAAAGAATGGGTCACATACATTTTGATAACCTTGTCAAAGTTAGCAAAAGAGAAGCAGTCAGAGAAATTCCCTAGATCACGAAACCAACCAACACTTTATGCAAGCATTGTCAACAAGGAAAGCAAACAAAGACCAGGTTCAAATCAAAGGATTATTCAACAACAAGACCACTAGAAATTGTGCATACTGATCTAGTTGTACCAATTAGAACAAAGGGCTCAAAAGGTGAGAAATAATTTATGTTATTAGTTGATGATTATATAAGAATGACTGCAGTTTGCTTTCCCAAGAATAAGTCAGAAGCTTTTGAAAACTTCAATATCTACAAGGAAATGGTTGAAAATGAAATGGATTCAAAAATAAAATGCTTGAGATATGATAATGGAGGAGATTTCACCTCAAAGGAACTTATGGACTACTACAAAAATTATGGAATAAAAAGGAAATTCTTCGTTGATAGGACACCTCAACAAAATGGAGTTGTTGAAAGAAAGAACATGACAATATAGGAAATGGCTCAAACAATGCTAATGGATTCAAAATTGACATATATTTTTTGGACACGGGCAGTTCATACATCAATTCACATTCAAAATAGAGTAATTCTAAGAAACAACACTGAAAAAACTCTTTACGAACAATGGAAAGGAAGACCAACAAATGTAAATCACTTTAGAGTTTTTGGAAGAAAATTCTATATCAAAAGAGAATATGGTGGAATGGGAAAGTTTGACTCTCGCGTGGACAAAGGAGTACTTTTTGGTTACTCAAGTACAAGGAAGGGATACAAGTGTTACAATCTAAGATTGAACAAAGTTCTGGAAAGCATCAACGTGACAATCGATGAAACATGTAAACCAGAATCAAAGGAAGAAGGAAATGAAACAATAAAACAATCCTTAGAAGAAGAAACAAAAGATGAAAAATAAGTAGAAAAGGAAGATGAAGAGAATTTGACAGAAGCAGAAGAGGAAGTTCAACAAGTGCCTCCAAAGACACCCAGTAGAAGAGTACAAAAGAATCATCCTTCAAAACAGATTATCAGAAACAAAGATGCAGGAGTTGAGACTACAAGAAGAATATGTTCACCATAACAAACACACCTAGCACTCTCATCTACAATTGAACCGAACTATTTTGAAGAAGCCAACAAGGATGAATTTTTGGAAAAAGGCCATGGATGAAGAATTGAATCAAATAGAGAAAAATGACACTTGGAAACTGGTTCCAAGACCAAAGAATAAGAATGTGATCGACACAAAGTGGGTCTTGAGAAATAAATTGAATGAAGATGGACAGGTTACAAGGAACAAATCTAGATTGGTATGTAAAGGATATGCACAAGTTGAAGGAATCAAATTTGAAGAGACATTTTCCCTAGTTGCTAGAATAGAAGCAATCCATTTTCTTTTAGCTTATGCATGCTCCAAAAATATTAAAATGTATCAAATGGATGTAAAATCATCTTTTCTGAATGGGGAGCTTGAAGAAGAATTCTACATTGAACAACTAGAAGGATTTCAGTTGTCAGAGAACGCAGATTATGTGTGTAAACTAAAAAAGGCCTTGTATGGTCTAAAACAAGCTCCTAGAGCATGGTACTCTAGACTAGATAAGTATTTGCAACAAGTAGGGTTCAAAAAAGGAAGTGCATAAAACAACCTCTACATCAAGGTAAGTCAAGGTAATATTTTATTAATTGAAGTTTATGTTGATGATATTATTTTTGGTAGTAATGATGACAGGTTAGGCTAGAAATTTGTAAAAGATATGCAGAATGAATTTGAAATTTCATTAGTTGGAGAACTATCCTTCTTTCTAGGACTTCAGATACGTCAAAGAAACCAAGGAATTTTTATTTCTCAAACCAAGTATATCAGAGAAATGCTAAGGAGGTTTGGAATGGAAGATTGCAAACCAGTTATCACTCCCATGCAAACCAGTTGCAAGTTGAGAAAAGATGATGATTCAAAGTCTACAAATCAGAGGCAATACAGGTCAATGATTNAAGGAAAGCAAACAAAGACCAGGTTCAAATCAAAGGATTATTCAACAACAAGACCACTAGAAATTGTGCATACTGATCTAGTTGTACCAATTAGAACAAAGGGCTCAAAAGGTGAGAAATAATTTATGTTATTAGTTGATGATTATATAAGAATGACTGCAGTTTGCTTTCCCAAGAATAAGTCAGAAGCTTTTGAAAACTTCAATATCTACAAGGAAATGGTTGAAAATGAAATGGATTCAAAAATCAAATGCTTGAGATATGATAATGGAGGAGATTTCACCTCAAAGGAACTTATGGACTACTGCAAAAATTATGGAATAAAAAGGAAATTCTTCGTTGATAGGACACCTCAACAAAATGGAGTTGTTGAAAGAAAGAACATGACAATATAGGAAATGGCTCGAACAATGTTAATGGATTCAAAATTGACATATATTTTTTGGACATGGGCAATTCATACATCAATTCACATTCAAAACAGAGTAATTCTAAGAAACAACACTGAAAAAACTCCTTACGAACAATGGAAAGGAAGACCAACAAATGTAAATCACTTTAGAGTTTTTGGAATAAAATTCTATATCAAAAGAGAATATGGTGGAATGGAAAAGTTTGACTCTCGCTTGGACAAAGGAGTACTTGTTGGTTACTCAAGTACAAGGAAGAAATACAAGTGTTACAATCTAAGATTGAACAAAGTTCTGGAAAGCATCAACGTGACAATCGATGAAACATGTAAACTAGAATCAAAGGAAGAAGGAAATGAAACAATAAAACAATCCTTAGAAGAAGAAACAAAAGATGAAAAATAAGTAGAAAAGGAAGATGAAGATAATTTGACAGAAGCAGAAGAGGAAGTTCAACAAGTGCCTCCAAAGACACCCAGTAGAAGAGTACAAAAGAATCATCCTTCAAAACAGATTATCAGAAACAAAGATGCAGGAGTTGAGACTACAAGAAGAATATGTTCACCATAACAAACACACCTAGCACTCTCATCTACAATTGAACCGAACTATTTTGAAGAAGCCAACAAGGATGAATTTTTGGAAAAAGGCCATGGATGAAGAATTGAATCAAATAGAGAAAAATGACACTTGGAAACTGGTTCCAAGACCAAAGAATAAGAATGTGATCGACACAAAGTGGGTCTTGAGAAATAAATTGAATGAAGATGGACAGGTTACAAGGAACAAATCTAGATTGGTATGTAAAGGATATGCACAAGTTGAAGGAATCAAATTTGAAGAGACATTTTCCCTAGTTGCTAGAATAGAAGCAATCCATTTTCTTTTAGCTTATGCATGCTCCAAAAATATTAAAATGTATCAAATGGATGTAAAATCATCTTTTCTGAATGGGGAGCTTGAAGAAGAATTCTACATTGAACAACTAGAAGGATTTCAGTTGTCAGAGAACGCAGATTATGTGTGTAAACTAAAAAAGGCCTTGTATGGTCTAAAACAAGCTCCTAGAGCATGGTACTCTAGACTAGATAAGTATTTGCAACAAGTAGGGTTCAAAAAAGGAAGTGCATAAAACAACCTCTACATCAAGGTAAGTCAAGGTAATATTTTATTAATTGAAGTTTATGTTGATGATATTATTTTTGGTAGTAATGATGACAGGTTAGGCTAGAAATTTGTAAAAGATATGCAGAATGAATTTGAAATTTCATTAGTTGGAGAACTATCCTTCTTTCTAGGACTTCAGATACGTCAAAGAAACCAAGGAATTTTTATTTCTCAAACCAAGTATATCAGAGAAATGCTAAGGAGGTTTGGAATGGAAGATTGCAAACCAGTTATCACTCCCATGCAAACCAGTTGCAAGTTGAGAAAAGATGATGATTCAAAGTCTACAAATCAGAGGCAATACAGGTCAATGATTGGAATCCTACTATATGTGACAACATCCATACCATATGTAATGCAGGTAGTCGGACACGTGGCATGATTTCAAGCAGCACCAAAGGAATCACATGCATTCACAGTAAAGGGGATTTTCAAATATCTCAAAGGAATAGAAGAGTTTGGATTATGGTATCCAAAAGGAAATGATCTATCACTTGTTGCCTAGATAGATGAAAATTGGGAAGGTTGTATTGATGACCGACGAAGCACCAGTGGAGCAACATTCTACTTGGGTGAGTGTTTATTATCATGGCTAAGAAAGAAACAATCATCAGTATCCTTATCTACAGCCGAGGCAGAGTATATTACAACAACATCATGTTGTAAACAGGTTCTTTGGATGAAACAAACTCTGACAGATATATAGGTTGAATATGATGAGCCCATTCCAATTTATTGTGATAATACAAGTGCCATCAATATCTCAAAGAACCCGGCGATGCACTCCAAGATGAAGCACATTCCAATCAAGTATCACTTTCTACGAGAGCAAGTTGCAGAAAAGAACATCAGAATTGAGTATGTGGGCACAAAAGAACAAGTGGCAGACGTATTTACAAAACCACTTCCACGAGAAGCCTTTGAATATCTTTGCGAGAGACTTGGAGTTATTTATACTCCAAATTGAATTCTTTCTGAATTATTATCTTATATATCTTAGATGTACACGAGGAAGTACCATAACATGACAATTCAGCTAGGGAGAGTAGCCCCGAATGAAAAGATACCTTTTCCATTAATGACAAAGGGGGAGAGATTTATCAGATGCAGAGGACAGAGGCATGGTTCCAGGGGGAGAATGAGTAATATGATTTCAGTATTTCATTAGAGTGTTTCCATCAATGCCAAAGGGGGAGATTGTTGATTAAGGTTAGTTGTCATTGATGTCAACCCTTGAAGAAATCCCACTAGCACAAAGGTTTGGGTAATGGAAATAATTTTGTTTGATGTAAAGATGAATCATTATTGTCTTGTCATGGTTGATAAGAAGTATAGATGAATGAACTCCAAAGTAGTCCCCTTATGGTGAAAGCCCTCACGGGAAGACGCTTTTCGGATTGAGTTATCCTAGAAGTATGATTAGAGAACCCATGGTTATTTGTGGAATAATGAGATGAATGTCAGTAAAGTTGTAAGTGAAACTATCCTATATGGATATTTTTTGTCATTCCATTTCCAGTGGTATGTGGAATGTCACATAACTCCTCACGGTTAGAGAGTTATGGCCATGAGAAATTGGAGAACCCAGGGTTGGGTAATGGACCCAAGTTTGTTTGATGGATAATGGTATGAATTTTGATATATTTGTAGGTAATACTATTATATATGGATGGTAAATGTCATTCCATTTCCGTTGGTATGTTGAACGTCACATAACTCCTCACAGTTTGAGAGTTATTGCATTACGAAGTTGGAGGACCCTCTTATGTCATCTAGAAGACCCAAAAGGTCAAAGTAGTCAAAGTGGTTTAAGAGATTTTAGAAGGTAAATAATAAAGTGAAGTGATGAATGTACTATAATTCAAAGTGAATACAAAACAAATTATTTAATGGAGAAATTAGAAGTGGCTTAATCCTAGAATAAGGAAAGTTGGCAACGTGAACTAGAAGATGTTTTTAAGGAAGCTACTTGGAGAGTATAAATAAGAGGAAAGGATCTCTAATTTAAGACACACTTGAGAATATTGAATACCTATAGGTTTNAATTTGACAGAAGCAGAAGAGGAAGTTCAACAAGTGCCTCCAAAGACACCCAGTAGAAGAGTACAAAAGAATCATCCTTCAAAACAGATTATCAGAAACAAAGATGCAGGAGTTGAGACTACAAGAAGAATATGTTCACCATAACAAACACACCTAGCACTCTCATCTACAATTGAACCGAACTATTTTGAAGAAGCCAACAAGGATGAATTTTTGGAAAAAGGCCATGGATGAAGAATTGAATCAAATAGAGAAAAATGACACTTGGAAACTGGTTCCAAGACCAAAGAATAAGAATGTGATCGACACAAAGTGGGTCTTGAGAAATAAATTGAATGAAGATGGACAGGTTACAAGGAACAAATCTAGATTGGTATGTAAAGGATATGCACAAGTTGAAGGAATCAAATTTGAAGAGACATTTTCCCTAGTTGCTAGAATAGAAGCAATCCATTTTCTTTTAGCTTATGCATGCTCCAAAAATATTAAAATGTATCAAATGGATGTAAAATCATCTTTTCTGAATGGGGAGCTTGAAGAAGAATTCTACATTGAACAACTAGAAGGATTTCAGTTGTCAGAGAACGCAGATTATGTGTGTAAACTAAAAAAGGCCTTGTATGGTCTAAAACAAGCTCCTAGAGCATGGTACTCTAGACTAGATAAGTATTTGCAACAAGTAGGGTTCAAAAAAGGAAGTGCATAAAACAACCTCTACATCAAGGTAAGTCAAGGTAATATTTTATTAATTGAAGTTTATGTTGATGATATTATTTTTGGTAGTAATGATGACAGGTTAGGCTAGAAATTTGTAAAAGATATGCAGAATGAATTTGAAATTTCATTAGTTGGAGAACTATCCTTCTTTCTAGGACTTCAGATACGTCAAAGAAACCAAGGAATTTTTATTTCTCAAACCAAGTATATCAGAGAAATGCTAAGGAGGTTTGGAATGGAAGATTGCAAACCAGTTATCACTCCCATGCAAACCAGTTGCAAGTTGAGAAAAGATGATGATTCAAAGTCTACAAATCAGAGGCAATACAGGTCAATGATTGGAATCCTACTATATGTGACAACATCCATACCAGATGTAATGCAGGTAGTCGGACAAGTGGCATGATTTCAAGCAGCACCAAAGGAATCACATGCATTCACAGTAAAGGGGATTTTCAAATATCTCAAAGGAATAGAAGAGTTTGGATTATGGTATCCAAAAGGAGATGATCTATCACTTGTTGCCTAGATAGATGAAAATTGGGAAGGTTGTATTGATGACCGACGAAGCACCAGTGGAGCAATATTCTACTTGGGTGAGTGTTTATTATCATGGCTAAGAAAGAAACAATCATTAGTATCCTTATCTACATCCGAGGCAGAGTATATTACAACAACATCATGTTGTAAATAGGTTCTTTGGATGAAACAAACTCTGACAGATATATAGGTTGAGTATGATGATCCCATTCCAATTTATTGTGATAATACAAGTGCCATCAATATCTCAAAGAACCCGGCGATGCACTCCAAGACGAAGCACATTCCAATCAAGTATCACTTTCTACGAGAGCAGGTTGCAGAAAAGAACATCAGAATTGAGTATGTGGGCACAAAAGAACAAGTGGCAGACGTATTTACAAAACCACTTCCACGGGAAGACTTTGAATATCTTTGCGAGAGACTTGGAGTTATTTATACTCCAAATTGAATTCTTTCTGAATTCTTATCTTATATGTCTTAGATGTACACGAGGAAGTACCATAACATGACAATTCAGCTAGGGAGAGTAGCCCTGAATGAAAAGATACCTTTTCCATTAATGACAAAGGGGGAGAGATTTATCAGATGCAGAGGACAGAGGCATGGTTCCAGGGGGAGAATGATTAATATGATTTCAGTATTTCATTAGAGTGTTTCCATCAATGCCAAAGGGGGAGATTGTTGATTAAGGTTAGTTGTCATTGATGTCAACCCTTGAAGAAATCCTAGTAGCACAAAGGTTTGGGTAATGGAACTAATTTTGTTTGATGTAAAGATGAATCATTATTGTCTTGTCATGGTTGATAAGAAGTACAGATGAATGAACTCCAAAGTAGTCCCCTTATGGTGAAAGCCCTCACGGGAAGACGCTTTTCGGATTGAGTTATCCTAGAAGTATGATTAGAGAACCCATGGTTATTTGTGGAATAATGAGATGAATGTCAGTAAAGTTGTAAGTGAAACTATCCTATATGGATATTTTTTGTCATTCCATTTCCAGTGGTATGTGGAATGTCACATAACTCCTCACGGTTAGAGAGTTATGGCCATGAGAAATTGGAGAACCCAGGGTTGGGTAATGGACCCAAGTTTGTTTGATGGATAATGGTATGAATTTTGATATATTTGTAGGTAATACTATTATATATGGATGGTAAATGTCATTCCATTTCCGTTGGTATGTTGAACGTCACATAACTCCTCACAGTTTGAGAGTTATTGCATTACGAAGTTGGAGGACCCTCTTATGTCATCTAGAAGACCCAAAAGGTCAAAGTAGTCAAAGTGGTTTAAGAGATTTTAGAAGGTAAATAATAAAGTGAAGTGATGAATGTACTATAATTCAAAGTGAATACAAAACAAATTATTTAATGGAGAAATTAGAAGTGGCTTAATCCTAGAATAAGGAAAGTTGGCAACGTGAACTAGAAGATGTTTTTAAGGAAGCTACTTGGAGAGTATAAATAAGAGGAAAGGATCTCTAATTTAAGACACACTTGAGAATATTGAATACCTATAGGTTTCTGAGGTAACCAAAGGATATCTAAGACGAATTTATGAGGAAAGGTGAAGAAAAGAAGGCCATAATTCAAGGAATGATAAATTATTTTGATGATGCATTCTAAGGTATGTTATTTATAGGTCATCTCACCATTTTCGCAATAACGTTTTTTTCTAGAATGATTCAGACCGTGAAATTTCTATGAAATAAAGGAATCATATCCAAGTATCTGTGGTAAAAAATTAATCTTGTGGGTCGTTGTAATTTTGGAGTTACACTCCGTGGAAAATAGGGTTTGTGGCTAGTCCTGAAACTAGTCAAAAACAGGTGTTTCGGGTAAAAACGTCATAACTTATTCATAATAGATCCAAAT
>JZKD02S0994565.1:0-13562 GCA_000966675.3 Picea glauca
ATTACAAACGTTTGACACATCTATTTAATTTCAATAATGTTTTTTTATTATATGAAATGTATAAATAATTTTATACTAAATATAATATTAATTTTAATATTAAAACATTTCTTGGAATAGCATAGATAGTAAAACATTTCTTGGGATAGCATAGATAGTAAAACATTTTAATATTAAAACATTTTAATTTTATAATAAATATAATATTAAGTTTAAGTCCGATGGGATAGCATAGATAGTGAAACTTGACCATACATTCTTGGTTCGGAGAAAAATCACTAATTCCAATCTTGTGTTCCTGGGATGGCGATTTAACATCTCATATTATCCACAAAAGTTTTTCACATAATCCATAACAGTTATAAAAAATCTATAACAGTGATAAAAAATAAAGAAAAAACAAAAATACATCCATAACAAAAACAAAAAAAAGGATGATAAAAGTTTGTTTCAGAATCCATAACAGTGATAACAAGAAAAAAAAATACATCCCAATCATATCAAATCCATCATCATCGATATGTGCGAACAATCATGTGCTTATTTTTAGATTGCACATTTGAACATCCCACGAGTATAGTGAATTTGCAATCGACACAAAGAAGCTATTTACAATGTCAATAAAAAACCACTGACACATATTGGATGACGCCGCTATATAAAGACACCGCTATCCATTTGAGTGTATGTATCGATGTAACAATTCATAGCTTATGTGTTATATGACCATGTATTTATTGTTGTCCATCCATCAATCAACCATCCACCTTCATCCTTGTGTCATCCATCTATTGGYTGTCGTTCTTCTTTGTGTTCATGTTCCTCCCAATCACTTGCTTTGGTTTCTTCATTCACCCTCTTATATGTCCTTCCATGTGCCTCTCTTAAACCTTATTCCTGGTGTCATTGCCATACAATATGGCTTATAAAAGAAATTGGCATTTAAATCCTTTATTAGCTGGTTGTGTCTCCTATCATTGCATCCACGTGCTACATCAATTGGCATTGTCTCTGGCTAGCCTCTCTATTGGTATCGTTCCATCTAAGGATTTTACTTGTGGAGTTTTTGCGACTACCATAGTGTGCCCATTCTATTCATCTTGTATGTGAGTCACTGCATTGATAACGAGGCATTGTGGTATGTATTCACATATTTCAATCAATNATAGTTTATGTGTTATATGACCATGTATTTATTGTTGTCCATCCATCAATCAACCATCCACCTTCATCCTTGTGTCATCCATCTATTGGTTGTCGTTCTTCTTTGTGTTCATGTTTCTCCCAATCACTTGCTTTGGTTTCTTCATTCACCCTCTTATATGTCCTTCCATGTGCCTCTCTTAAACCTTATTCCTGGTGTCATTGCCATACAATATGGCTTATAAAAAAGTTTGGCATTTAAATCCTTTATTAGCTAGTTGTGTCTCCTATTACATCAATTGGCATTGTCTCTGACTAGCCTCTCTGTTGGTATCGTTCCATCCTCCAATATGTCCTTCCCTATGCCTCTCTTAAACCTTATTCCTACTTTCGCTGCCATACAATATGGCTTATAAAAAAAATTGGCATTTAAATCCTTTATTACCCGGTTGTGTCTCCTATCATTGCAACCACGTGCTACATCAATTGGTATTGTCTCTGGATGGCCACTCTGTTGGTATCGTTTCATCTAAGGCTTTTACTCATGGAGTTTTTGCGACTACCATAGTGTGCCCATTCTATTCATCTTGTATGTGAGTCACTGCATTGATAACGAGGCATTATGCTATGTATTCACTACCTGTGTACAAGTGAAAAATTGGTTCTTCTTTTCCTCCTTAGCCGAACGTTTAACATTTTCTTATTTATTATTTCATGTCCAATTTGTATCAATGTGATCACATGGCTATGTTTAATGTTGTAAACACAGGCTTGCTTGTCTTGACAACTGTAAAAGACTTTAGACATTTTTAGAGTTTTTGTTTCATGTCCAATTTATATCAATGTAATCACATGACTATTTTTTATGTTTATATTGTAAGCATAGACTTGTTTGTCTTGACAACTTGGCCATTTTTGTTAACTGAACCAATGAAAATATCTATTGAAATTTAGGATGTTGTATAGATTGAGTTCACTTTATAACACTAACAATCAACACTTCAATGAAATATTTATTTATTTTAAAACTACAATAAGCTATAGGTTGGGAATCATCATGTATTAGAATTCATAGGTTGTGAATCATCATGTATTAGAATTCATATGTGTTCTATGTAATATAGAAATATCAACCATATAAAATGAAAATGAAAACAATAAGGCATCCTGAGGCAAAATGAAAATGAAAACAATAAGGCCCCATCTGAATGAATGATTCTTATGGAAGACATACGCCCTTGAATATCTGTTGGGTGGCCTGAGCAAGATTAAGAGGAAGGAGTAAGCAAGATTAATAGGGAGGAGTGAGCAATTTCTCTTCCTATGGTTGAAACTTCGTGGACACAATCCCATTGGGAGATTTTCCTTTCGAAAAATTCTCCCAAATTGTTTGGGTATGGCTGAAACTTCGTGTGTCACAATTCAATTGGGAGATTTTCCTTTCGAAAAATTCTCACAAATTGTTTGGGTAAGCATGTTGTTAATTCATCGGCAGCTAATTATTCATATTGATATTTATATAAAGTTGGTTTTCAAATAAATAGTTGTAGGGCTTCGCATCAAAAAGTTTTTGTCTTCATATCATGACCCGAACCTCCAAGAATAAGAATTGTTAACGGGAGTCAGCTTCGCCTCAGCCTGGTCCGGATTAGACAATCTAGTAATACCCTTCATAATCAACACATTAAGTAGACCTGGAAAGTTTCTTAAACATTAATTGAAAATGGAAAAAGAGCAACGGTAAAGGTAAGGGAGAGAAGGAGCGAATGGTGGAGGGGCTGGCCAGGAATGAAAAAAAACCACCCTCAAAATACTCACCGAACAAGCAAAAACCAGCGCCTCCACAGGTGCAAATGAGTAATACTACATCACCAACATTGGAAAAACTAACATATAACATTCACTTGGTTACTTTGTTAAGAAAACAAAATATGATTGCTTAGTATAAACTTTTCAGCATAGTAAAAAACATAAAATGTTTAGATTACCACATTTATTGCAGTATGTTTAATATGATATCATTTATTGTTAAAAAAAAAATGGTTTTGTCTAACTGTTGTAAGAAATGGTTTTTTTGGCTGAATCCAGTTATATAGGTCTGTACTAAATCACCATTTTTTATTGTTTAATATCCATTTTTTAATATGGATTTCAATGTAGAAATGGATTTAGCATACCGAAAAATCATTGGGGTACTTGAATTATACAGAAATAATTACTTAAATCTGCAGATTTCCAACAAATGTTCCTAAAAAATATAAGAAAAAAAGAGTTATTTCTTAAAAACCTTTAAACTACCGAAAAAAAACTCTTTAACATATCACCCATGCTTGATTAATTTGTTTAAAAGCAAAATATGGTGGCTTAGTATAAACATTGAAATTTAAAAAAAAAAAAATATAACATTTAGACTACACCATTTATTTAGATTGAATTTGTATTTGTTGCAACCGTCGTTCATGAATATAGAATGGTGTATAACTTTCAATTATTGATATATCAAGGAAAATAAATCCAATGCTCTTTTGACAAGTCCAACCTGTGATGCACTAAAGAAACGATGGTTCTCCACCATTGATATTAATTACTGCCTTGATGGTTCTCCACCATTGATATAGCTGCCCATGCGGCAATAAACTCAATATTGTTCTGTAGCATGCAGGAGTAAATGGAGGACATCCTAGGCACTTCGTGAAAGTTGAACAATGCGTTCCAATCAAATTTGATGTAATTCTTGGTTACAGGATTTCAAACAATATTTGATCAACACCAGCAAACCTTAATGAAGCATGGTAGAAAGGTCGCTGCCCATACTAGTCATTCATGCTGCAAGGATAAGGCGGGTGAGATGTCCTGACCTGTGCCACCGAATTCTACCGATTCAAATTTGATCGTCAATCTGCAGCAAAAGATGTGCCATACATTTATTTTTGGTAAATGATTTGTGCGTATCCTGTCAATACAGGATAGGGTTTACTATCATGCAAGGCAATTGGGGGTTCACTACTTTTCAGTCGATGGTTACATTTTATGTACTTCAGCCGAGAAAGAGATCGAAAAGCCCATAGCCCACCGTTATCTATATCTTAGAGTAAGGTACCTGAATCTTAGATCTTTTAAACGTTGTATTTTCATTTCTCATTCAATGACTTAGTTCAAACGCAAAAGATTTAACCACATTTCTCATTTTTAAGGAGTTGGCTAATATTTTAATGTACTTTTGGGGAGAAAGACTTTGATAATTTCTCATTCAATGACTTAGTTCAAACGCAAAAGATTTAACCACATTTCTCATTTTTAAGGAGTTGGCTAATATTTTAATGTATTTTTGGGGAGAAAGACTTTGATAAGCCCAAGTCAAATTTGTTATCCATACAATACATAAACAGATATCAATATTTAAGCTTTTAAATACAATCAAATTAACACACAATATATCAATATTCAAGCTTTTAAATGCAATCATATCAAATTTGTTATCCATACAATACATCAATAGCGTTTAAATACAATCAAATTATAGTGTAGTACTCATTTGACAAATTCAATGAGTTGGTTGATAAATATTGATGAAAGGTAACTCAAAGTCACAATATTATTGAACTGCATTTATCATTTAACAAGTGGTTAATATATTTATAAATTTTTAAAAGGTAATTTAAAGGAAAACTATTATTATCTATAATTTATAGTTCATTATACATTCATTTAATTTGTTGGTTAATATATTTATAAAAAGTAATTCAAAATATAGTTATTGAATTAGATATATATTTTTTTATAATAGCCATTTTATCATAAATATAAAAAAAAAATCACGCTAAAAAAAGAACTTTCATCGTTATTCTATTAGAATCAAATGAAACTTTTTGTTACATAAGGATCTAGAAAGTGATGATCAAAAATAGATCTGTAGTCTTTCCTTCCTATCACATTTTTACTTTGGAGTAAAGTTTACAAAAAGGCATATAGTGACAATTACAAAAAAATCAAAATTGGTACATCTCTAATGTTCCAAGCTAGAAAATGTAAAGATTTTTGAGTTTCCTTTAAGGGTCTTCTTGGAGAGGTTGTCTGCTACTTTTTTGAACTTTCTATGTACATGCATAAATTTGATGGATTCAAATTTGTCCTTTAATCTTCTTATCTTGTCCTTCCAGTATTTTTTTGAGATATATAGGTTCCATACAAAAAAACAATTGGAGTATCATCAAAATAGATTGGATTTAAGATAAATTTCATTCTTTCTTCTTCCTCTATGACTCAGTAATCTTTGAATGATAGGATAACTTTGGTGACTATCGTATGATCCATTCTATTCCAAATAAGTTGTTTCTAAATTTCCAAATGGCCCAAATGACCAAAAAAGGAATATATCTCATTTTTGGAAATTGAATAAAYGAGTGCTTCAAATTTTCCTCTATGGAAGAGCACTTCCATTCACTATCAATCTTCAAAAACTTTAACACTYCARACCAATTTTTTKGTGTTTTTGTACWGTCCACAAAAACATGGGTTGTAGTTTCTTCATTCCTTAAACATAGACTRCARACCGAGGGACCTATGCCTCCTCYTTTTTTGTAATTCACTCYAGAGATGATGYARTGTTTTAAACACARCCACATAAAACAAATCATTTTAGTTGGGATGTTCACATCCCAGATAGATTTGTACCACCATCTTCTCTCTTCCA
This sequence comes from Picea glauca, assembly GCA_000966675.3. Taxonomy (NCBI): domain Eukaryota; kingdom Viridiplantae; phylum Streptophyta; class Pinopsida; order Pinales; family Pinaceae; genus Picea; species Picea glauca. The sequence continues at coordinate 5,837 of JZKD02S0994565.1, forward strand.
TATTTGTTGTATATAAGATGRACTGATATGCTAGATTTGCAATGACTGTTCATGTCGATCTGTTCCATGACCAAACGAGCTTATCATTTGAATTTTTGAGGTGGATTTCGCTGTTATTTAAACTTGAATTTTTTTTTCCCATTCGGTTTCTAGTCCATTTGATAATCCAAGCTGGTTAGATTCTAACCATTTAAAACATCAGGAACAACTGCTTGTGCTATAATGTAAATGCTTGTATTATTTAAAAACTGGATTAAAGGAATTGACAAAATTGAAGTTGCAACCAATAAAAGAATCATGTCCTAAAACAACTCGATTACGTGAACCTATCTCCCATGCAAGCCACCTTTTGATAATCAGGAGAGAGCACATAATTGTTTTTCATATGATAGAAGATCCTTGGGGCTTGTGATCATAACTTTGCAGCGAGGAAATAATATCAATACCTTTTAGATGTTTTTTACTTAGAACTGTATTCCATAGTCCTAAACCAAATAAACCTCTCCAACATGATTTTGCAGCCAGTGATTGTGAAAACCAAGAGATATTCTTAATGCCCCAACCTCCGTAATATTTTGGTTTGGCAAGATTTTTCCATTTAGTTAGATGATAACCTGATCCCTTTTTTCCCCCCTTCCAGATGAAGTTTGTAATTAGAAGTTGAATTCGGTGCAGAACGAAGGAGGGAAGTTTAACAAGACTGAGCCAATAAACTGGGATACTTTGTAGAAAAGAATTGGTTAAGGTGAGTCTGACTCCTAGAGAAATCCAGCAGAAGGACCAATTCTCGATCCTCTTTTCAATATTTTTTAGTAACTACAGTCAATCATTCATTATATAATTATTGGGTTTAAGAAGAAAATGCAAATATTTCATACCTTGATCTAGGTTCTCAATCTGAATATTAAAAGTTGTAATCTCCCCCGGTAGAGCCCTAGTTATATTATGTATTGTAATCATGTTTATAGGATGGTGAGCCAAGTGTATATAAGCTGGTGGGCTTATGTGTTATTTAGGTCGGAGAGTTGAGCCTAGGTGTTAAAGGCTAGAAGCCTCATTTTTGTATATGTAATTATGCAGATCATTAATAAAATATAAAAATCATTGTGTGTCGACCGACCACGAAGAAAGAGTGATGGGGAACTAAGCTTCCACAAGGATGGGTAAGGGAGAAGGCTAAGTGTGTGGTCCTAGGGGATAAGATAGGGGGCTTACCTCTAAATGGGATAATAATTTATTATTATTTCCTAAAAGGCTAAGGTGGTCAATAGACCTAGTGTTGTCCCAAGTTCTTGGGAAAGGAACGTATGCAAATTGGAGTGTATGCATCTCTAGGAAGACAGAGGTCGACATGGGCGCATGCAGTTAAAGCGGAAGAAGTCAACCGTGTTGGGGGTTCATTTTGTTAGTTTCTCAATCCGTTGTCTGAACCGTGTTACCTCTGCGTCTGATCTCTGTATGTGTACCTCACACAGCTCTGAAACCCGAAATCGTAAGGCCAAACTGTGATGTTTTCCTTGAGAAGCCGACACATCCTCACTCTGTACCATTTTACCTCTGCGTTGGACCTCTGCTTAACCACACACATCTAAGAAACCATTCGAGAGGGAAAGGCCGACCTATGTGTTCTGTGAACTCGGGTTTATCCACACTACAAATCTGAGTTTGTGCTTAATTGTTTGTGTTGTTGTATTTTGTGAAACCTGAGCATACCGTAATTGTCTATGTCGTGTGTGTTATAATTGTGGGTTGTTGTGGCCATGCAGTCCCTTGTCTGAGTGTGATTGGCTACCGTCATCCATTCCTTGCCGAGTCTTAGTGTTGTTCTCCTTGTGCTAGAACGGAGCTGAAGAAGCAGGTTATGAGGCCTGTGTGCAACACTCTCTCCAGGTGAGAGAGGTGGTTGTGGTTGAAGAAGCACGTTGTCAGGCCTGTGGGCGACTCTCTCCAGGTGAGAGAGTGCGCGAAGGTTACCTTGGTCGTGTTAAGAAGCTCAGGAGGAGTAGCGGTATCGTAAAACCACGACAGAAGTGGTGTTGGACCACAGAGTAATGTGTGAACTGGTGAGGTAACGAATAAGTTTCAATTATTTCTCTCATGTGAGTTGCAAGTGCAAGGAGTGCACAGAAAGAACTGTGTGTTGAGTTCAGAGAGAGATAAAGTCACTAAGAACTATGTAGGGCTTTGCCAGGCGGGAATCGAGTGAGTGAAAGTGTGGACAGAAAGAACTCTTTGTCGAGTTCAGGGAGAAGAGTATCAGAGGAAGATACTCACAGACATGTAGAACACTCTGTAAAGAGGAGCTCTACAAGGTGTGCATCGAGTAAGAGGAACGTCAGGAGGTCGAGAAGAATTTATTTTCAAGAAATCCTTCGGATCTGAGTTTAACAAAATCCCAGAAATGCAAGGAGTGCGTGGAAAATCGAAATCCTCTAAGGATCAAGCTTAGAAGGGACAACACTTTTCATAAGTGCAGAGGAGACCCGATAGACGGACTCAAAGGAGGAGCAAAGGTCGAAGCCTTTGAATACTTAGAAAATCTTCTAAGTTAGAAGAGATCTGAACTGTTGGAGGTAGGTCCCGGTCGTCCATTTAGAAGCATCACCAAGATCGTGAGATCGACGGTCACCTCGCATTGCAGGGATAGAAGGTGCTCTATCTTTACGAAGTTGAGGGCGGCCCGCAATCCAAACCACAGTTTTGGAGAAAGGACGTGTGTAGGCTCAAGGTGACTTGCGGGATGAAAAACATTTTGGTCTTAAACCACCTTTAAGCATGCCCACAATCGCGTGTTTGCATGAGGTCACTGCCCAAGGTCACCTCTAAGGAGGAGCCAAGGAAAAGGGGAGAGTGGACTTGCTAAAGTCCCGAAGTCCTGAAGTGATTTGGGGCCGCCCATCGTATGGAAGGACGCATGGCGGAAATCCATAAGTTTCGGGTGAAAAAACTCCGAGAGAAATCGATGCGTAGGAATTTGTGACTCCCGAAGACTGAAGTGTCGAAGCCATGTATGATCGTTGATCGTGTAAGAGGGTATGTGTCAACAGATCATGAACTCCGTGTGAAAACACTCCGGGAGAACGATTGAGAAGTTGGATAGCACAGGTACAAAATGAGTCTGGGAGAACGATTGAGAAGTTGGCCAGTAATGAGTCTGGACGTCGAGGCCCTCATTGTCGACATCGTCGATGAAATCATGTTCACTGGTCTCGTTCTTGCTCCTGCTCTTAAACCATATCCACCATTGTTTTTTGTTTCTCTTTCTTGTCGATTTCTTCTTTTTGTCCAACTGAATCTCTGACGATGCTCCGATGGGGGATTCCATGCTATCAAAGGATCGATTCAAGCGACGAGTGGGTGTTAGGGTGCGAGCAGCGAGGGTCGATGGAGGCTATTCGGTTCTAGCTCATTTCTTGTTGTCGTTGCTACTGTTATCTACGGTCAAAGAAGTAATAAAAGTGGGTGGCCTTTGCGCTTATGGCTCCTTGCTTCCATAAAAATAATTTGGGCTCCCAAGGACATTCCTCGATTCCCTTGTAGATAAAATCATGTTACTTGCGAGTGTCTGCATTTCGAACTAGCAAAGCAATGGAACCATTCTGGTGGCGATGATGCAGGTTTGGATTTAGCCGAATGCAAATTCCTGCTTTGCATCCAACACAGGTCTTTACCTTTTTTTGTAGAAAACATTTCTTTATATATGTTGAATGGATTTATGGGATTATGAGACCTCCACTAGGTTGCCATGTCTAAAATGATTTTGAGACCTATACTAGGTTTCCATGTCTGAGACAAATATTTTCTCAACTTGGCTCTAAGTTGCAGAGGAGCATAACAAATGCAAAAAAGGGTCTAGTGAAAAACTTTATTTAAATGAGGAGAAAGCCTATTATGCGAGCAAACTCATTGATGCATTACTGCATTATAACATTTTCTCAGTGATATTCCAGGGAAAAAAAAATTTTGGCCTCATGGTGTTTCTCACCATTTGTCTAGATAGCATAAAAGATGCCAGTCCTTCAACTTGACATCCAGTAAAGTTGCATCCCTGAATAGTGAATAGTGTTTTGTTTCAGTGGTTCCTAAGTGGTGTAAACTTTTACTACTATCATTTGCATTTAATACTANAGTAACCACAGTCAATCATTCATTCTATAATTATTGGGTTTAAGAAGAAAACGCAAATATTTCATACCTTGATCTAGGCTCTCAATCTGAATATTAAAAGTTGTAATCTCCCCCAATAGAGCCCCAGTTATATTATGTATTGTAATCATGTTTATAGGATGGTGAGCCAAGTGTATATAAGCTAGTGGGCTTATGTGTTATTTAGGTCAAAGAGTTGAGCCTAGGTGTTAAAGGCTAGAAGCCTTATTTTTGTATATGTAATTATGCAGATCATTAATAAAATATAAACATCACTGCGTGTCGACCGACCACGAAGAAAGAGTGATGGGGGACTAAGCTTCCACAAGGATGGGTAAGGGAGGAGGCTAAGTGTGTGGTCCTAGGGGATAAGATAGGGGGCTTACCTCTAAAGGGGATAATAATTTATTATTATTTCCTAAAAGGCTAAGGTGGTCAATAGACCAAGTGTTGTCCCAAGTTATTGGGAAAGGAACATATGAAAAATGGAGTGCATGCAGCTCTAGGAAGACAGATGTCGACATGGGCACATACAATTAAAGCGACAAAAGTCAACCATGTTGGGGGTTCATTTTGTCAGTTTCTCAATCTGTTGTCTGAACCATGTTACCTCTGCATCTGATCTCTTTATGTGTACCTCACGCAGCTATGAAACCCGAAACCGTGAGGCCAAACCGTGATGTTTTCCTTGAGAATCCGACACATCCTCACTCTGTACCATTTTACCTCTGTGTTGGACCTCTTCTTAACCACACACATCTGAGAAACCAGTCGAGAGGGAAAGGTCGACCTGTGTGTTCTGTGAACTCAGGTTTATCCACACTGCAAATCTGAGTTTGTGCTTAACTGTTTGGGTTGTTGTCTTCTGTGAAACCTGAGCATACTGTAATTGTCTATGTCGTGTGTGTTATAACTATGGGTTGTTGTGGCCACGCAGTCCCTTGTCTAAGTGTGATTGGCTATTGTCATCCATTCCTTGTTGAGTCTTACTGTTGTTATCCTTGTGCTGGAATGGAGCTGAAGAAGCAGGTTATCAGGCCTATGTGCAACACTGTCTCCAGGTGAGAGAGGTGGTTGTGGTTGAAGAAGCATGTTGTCAGGCCTGTGGGCGACTCTCTCCAGGTGAGAGAGTGGGCGGAGGTTACCTTGGTCGTGTTAAGAAGCTCAGGAGGAGTAGCGGTACCGTAAAACCACGACAGAAGTGGTGTTGGACCGCAGAGTAATGTGTGAACTGGTGAGGTAACGAATAAGTTTCAATTGTTTCTCTCATGTGAGTTGTGAGTGCAAGGAGTGCACAAAAAGAATTGTGTGTTGAGTTCAGAGAGAGATAGAGTCACTGAGAACTCTGTAGGGCTTTGCTAGGCGGGAATCGAGTGAGTGAAAGTGTGTACAGAAAGAACTCTTTGTCGAGTTCAGGGAGAAGAGTATCGAAGGAAGATACTCACAGAGATGTAGAACACTCTGTAAAGAGGAGCTCTACAAGGTGTTCATCGAGGAAGAGGAACGCCAGGAGGGTGAGAAGAATTTATTTTCAAGAAATCCTTCGGATCTGAGTTTGACAAAATCCCAGAAATGCAAGGAGTGCGTGGAAAATTGAAATCCTCTAAGGATCAAGCTTATAAGGGACAACACTTTTCATAAGTGCAGACGAGACCCGATAGACAGACTCAAAGGAGGAGAAAAGGTCGAAGCCTTTGAATACTTAGAAAATATTCTAAGTTAGAAGAGAGCTGAACTATTGGAGGTAGATCCCGGTCGTCCATTTAGAAGCATCATCAAGATCATGAGATCGATGGTCACCTCACATTGCAGGGATAGAAGGTGCTTGATCTTTACAAAGTTGAGGGCGGGCCGCAATCCAAACCACAGTTTTGGAGAAAGGACGTGTGTAGGCTCAAGGTGAATTGTGGGATGAAAAGTAGTTTGGTCTTAAACCACCTTTAAGCATGCCCACAATTGCGTGTTTGCGTGAGGTCACCACCCAAGGTCACCTCTAAGGAGGAGCCAAGGAAAAGGGGAGAGTGGACTTGCTAAAGTACCGAAGTCTCGAAGTGATTTGGGATCGCCCATCGTATGGAAGGACGCATGGTGGAAATCCATAAGTTTCAGGTGAAAGAACTCCAGGAGAAATGGATGCGTAGGAATTTGTGACTCTCGAAGACTGAAGTGTCGAAGCCACGTATGATCGTTGATCGTGTAAGAGGGTATGTGTCAACAGATCATGAACTCCGTGTGAAAACACTCCGGGAGAATGATTGAGAAATTGGCTAGCACAGGTACAAAATGAGTCCGAGAAAACGATTGAGAAGTTGGCTAGTAATGAGTCTGGATGTTGAGGCCCTCATTGTCGACATCGTCGATGAAATCATGTTCACCGGTCTCGTTCTTGCTACTGCTCTTGAACCATATCCACAATTTTTTTTTGTTTCTCTTTCTTGTCGATTTCTTCTTTTTGTCCAATTGAATCTCTGACGACGCTCCGATGGGGGATTCCATGCTATCAAAAGATCGATTCAAGCGACGAGTGGGTGTCAAGGTGCGGGTAGTGAGGGTCGATGGAGGCTATTCAGTTCTAGCTCATCTCTTGTTGTTGTTGCTACTGTTATCTATGGTCAAAGAAGTAATAAAAGTGGGTGGCCTTTGCGCTTATGGCTCCTTGCTTCCATAAAAATAATTTGGGCTCCCAAGGACATTCCTCGATTCCCTCATAGCTAAAATCATGTTACTTGTGAGTTTCTGCATTTTGAACTAGCGAAACAATGGATGCATTCTGGTGGCGATGATGCGGGTTTGGATTTAGCCGAATGCAAATTCCTGCTTTGCATCCAACACAGGTCTTTACCTTTTGTTGTAGAAAACATTTCTTTATATATGTTGAATGGCTTGATGGGATTATGAGACCTCCACTAGGTTGCCATGTCTAAAATGATTTTGAGACCTATACTAGGTTTCCATGTCTGAGACAAATATTTTCTCAACTTGGCTCTAAGTTGCAGAGCAGCATAACAAACGCAAAAAAGGGTCCACTGCAAAACTTTATTTCAATGAGGAGAAAGCCTATTATGCGAGCAAACTCATTGATGCATTACTGCATTATAACATTTTCTTAGTGATATTCCAGAAAAAAAAAAAAAAATAAATAAAATAATAATAAAAAAAAAAATTTGGCCTCACGGTGTTTCTCACCATTTGTCTAGATAGCATAAAAAATGCCAGTCCTTCAACTTGACATCCAGTAAAGTTACATCCCTGAATAGTGAATAGTGTTTTGTTTCAGTGGTTTCTAAGTGGTGTAAACTTTTACTACTATCATTTGCATTTAATACTATCTATGAAGATTTTTTCAATGTACAAAGGAAACTAATTGAATATAGACAGTAACAAATATCTTGATAATGCATTGTGTTACAAATAATTAAGATATGTTTATGTGATTAAGATAAGTAATTTAGTAATTGGTTTATGATCTTGGTATCTTATGTTTTTTCGTGTAATCTCCCATGGTGTCTATACTTGTATATATACCTAGTATATATACCGGTATATATATAATTTATCGACATATATACTAAGTATATGT
>JZKD02S0994587.1:0-13562 GCA_000966675.3 Picea glauca
CGACTTACTCCCTAACGCACCTCGTCTTTCTACTTCTGCTACTTCAACCACTCCTATTGCTTCTCATGCAACTAACGGTGTGATTGGCACTTTCCATGCCCAATCGCATTCCGTCAAGACCTCTGGAAACAACCCCAAACCCATTTCTTCTAATCTTCAAAATGCTTCATCTCCTACCCCTCCCACCGACAAGACTTCTGAGGTAAATTATGTTCAATCTACCCCCTCAAGAAAAAATAAATCCAAAAAAGTAAAGGGTAATAACAAGGAGGATAAAAATAATCTGCAAACTGAGAAAACCAAAACCCCACTTGTTGATGATAGGGATAAGTGAAAACCCTGATACCCTTGTCTTATTTGTAGTGATGATCACTACACTAAGGATTGTCCATGATGATCCGAGGTTACTAAGTTCCTTCAAGGGACCACGAAACCCCCCACTCTAGCCGTATTTTCACAACCCTTCCCATCTCAACAACAGGCCCAATTGGTCATTCATGACCAACCTTCCCCCTCCAATACATCCTATGTCTTAATGTGTATAGGCAATTCAAAGAAGAATGACATCACACTTACCACTCAAGCCAAATATTATTCTTCCTCCAAAGAGAAGGTCGATGTAATACCTCCTTCGGTGGTCCAACCATATCCCACGACTCCACCTACCAACAGTCCTCTTCATCTCGAACGACCGAGCCTAGACATAGTTCTTCACCCTCCTCCAAAGGGTGTCTTTCAGAGATCGAATTTCAATCTTCATGCACGTGCTGCCCAGAACTACAATATTGTTGAAGATCTAGCCCAAGCACCATCCACGATGTCAGTCCTCAAAGTCCTTCAAAGTTGTCCTATACAACAGAAGGCACTGTTGAAAGCTATTGGTGGAATCGACCCTACAGATACGAATGTAATAATTTTTGACTTGGAAGATCACATTCCAAGGTTACCCCCTCAACTCGCATTCCAAATACAAGTTATTGTCTCCGACAAAAACATTTGTAGGACAGTTATTGATGAGGGTGCCTCAACGTGTGTCATGTCTATTACCCGTTGGAAAGCCATCGACTCTCCTCCTTTGACTGAATCCCACAACATGCTCAAAGCCTTCAATGGCTCTGGTTTTAATCCTTACAATGTCCTCCCTTCATTTCCTATAATGTTAGAAGGAAAAATGGTCCAAGTTGAAGTGGATATCTCTGACGCTCCTCTCTATTACAACCTTCTACTTGGCCGTAGCTGGATTGATTCCATACGTGAAGTTGTGTCGACTCTTTTCCACGTCGTACGTTTCCCACATCAAGGAAAAGTAGTGACCGTCAACCAATTGGCCTTCTTCCACTCCGATACACATACCGACAATGTAACGTTCATTGTAAACCCCCCCCAGATACGAGAACGTCGGTTTGGGTCTTATTAAAGATTCCTTTTTAATGGGTACTTTCCCCATACCACCACCCGATGTTACACATGCATTTTTCGCCTCGATCAACATGATCTCCACCTCTGTTCATGGGACCCCAGCGTCTTACGACCCATGGATGGTACCCAACTCCAACGATCATCTTCGTTATGGCGACGAAATGACTTTGAGTCCGGTCAAATCCGCTTATCAAGCCGTTCAATAGGCAACCCTTTCTACCCCCTCGCTTGGTCATTTATCTCTAGATCCATTCCGTGTCATTTTTCCCATGGACGAGATGATTATGTCTGTTATGTCCATGGAAGACACCCCTTAGGACATTGGACATCATCATTCCATCCTCTTCCTCGAACAACACACCATCGAGGGTTGCTAACGGATCTCGACCCCGTCGACCATTGTCGTCATTTCTACCATTCCCGAGTCTACACATGATCTATTCTACGAAGGGAACTTGAGTAATATCTCACCCACCATCCCCCTCGACATATCCATAAAACCTGGAATTGTCGAAAATGTACATATCGAAGAAATGCCTAGTATTGACCCCGACATTGTGATACATGAGATTAAGACATACCCAGATGCTAAACCCGTCCGGCAACGACTTCGTCTGGTCCACCCACGTAAAGCAACCGCTATCAAGCTTGAAGTTGAGAAACTTCTTAAGGATAGATTCATTTACCCGGTGGCTCTAACTGACTGGGTTTCCAATCTTGTTTAAATTGACAAGAAATAAGGCAGAATCCGCGTGTGCGTTGATTATAGGGACATTAACAAAGCTTGTCCTAAAGACAACTTTGCTACCCCCTTCGTCGACCAGATTGTCGACGATTGTGCTAGAAGCGAAATATTCTCTCTGATGGATGGTTTCTATGGATATAATCAAATCAATATTGTACCAATGGACCAACACAAGACTGCTTTTATTTGTCCTTGGGGCACTTTCACCTATCGGAAACTCCCATTCGGTTTAAAGAATGTCGGTGCAACTTTTCAACGTGCTATGTCTTACGCCTTTCATGACATAAAGCACATTGTGCAACCATATCTCGATGACTTACCTGCTCATTCCATGCGCCGTGTAGATCATCCAATACACCTCCGCGCCATTTTTCTTCGATGTTGGTTTTACCATATACGCTTGAATCCCCACAAATGTGTTTTTTGCGTAGAATCCGGCCGACTTATGGGATTTATTATTTCACGTCAAGGGATCAGGGTAGATCCTTTGAAGGTTGAGGCAATTCTCAATCTCCCTCCTCCTTCCTCACTTCACCAGTTATAAATTTTGCAAGGGAAGGCAAACTTTCTCCGTCGTTTCATCCCAAACTATGCTGAGCTAACTCTTGGATTTACGCTACTGCTCAGGAAAGGTTCTAAGTTCATATGGGATACCACGGCCAACAAATATTTTGAAGCTTTGAATCTGTCTTTGACATGTACCCCACTACTCTCCCCACCTGATTATAGTCGGGATTATTTCCTTTACATCGCAGCCTCGGACTATACCATCGCTATGGTTCTCGTCCAGGAAGATGATTCTCATGATGAACATGTCATTTATTACTTGATTCGAAGTCTCACGACTACCGAAACCAAGTACTTACATGTTGAAAAACTGGCCTTAGCAGCCATCCAAACTGTTCAACATTTTTGGCACTATATCCTCTCTTGCAAGACTACAGTAATTTCTAACTGCAATCCTATGCATCACATTCTTACACGCCAATTGTTAGGGGGAAAATACTCCAAATTGATTGTAATACTCCAAGAGTTTGACTTAGAATTCGAATGCACTAAGTCCAAGAAATCCTTGGTGTTTTTCGAGTTGATATGCGACGTTCCCTGCTCTGAAATGGAAAATGTAGCAGCTGATTCATTACCCAATAAATCCCTTTTCCTGATTAGTGTCGATGACCTTTGGTATGGAGATATCATCATATATCTCCAGACCCAGACTTTCTGGCCCAATTTGTCTAGCATTAACCGCCATCAAATACACTACCAAGCCCGTCAGTATATTATACTCGGTGATACTCTTTATCATCGTGGGATTGACTCCATTTTTCGACGTTGCTTCACATTTGACGAAGCCGAGAAAGCCCTCAATGACTTCCATTCTGGAGCTTGTTGTGGTCACATGTCTGGGTATGCTATTGCCCAGAAGATCTTACGGGAAGGGTATTTTTGGCCTTCTTTATTTAACGATTGTATCGTTGCCATCCAAAAATGCCACGCTTTCCAGACCTACAACAATAAAATATGATCACACCCTACTCCTCTCTACCCTGTGGTCTCTGTTGGTCCTTTTACGAAATGGGGTATCGATTTCATGACATGTCACCCTCACTCGGCTGGGGGGCATGGATACATTATTGTAGCCATAGATTATTTTATGAAATGGGCCGAGGCGATGCCAACATTCGACAATACTGGAAGGAATGCAACATTATTCATATTCAATCACATCATTTCTCGTTTTGGTGTTCCTCAGGCTATTGTTACTGATCATGGTAGACACTTTAGAAACTTCATGATGTCCAAACTCACTGAAAAGTTGGGTCTTCGCCATGAAAACTCAACACCCTATTACCCACAAGCCAATGACCAAGTTGAAGCAATAAACAAGGTCCTCAGTACCATGCTTTGACGAATGATAAGGATTCACAAAACGAGTTGGCACACGATGTTGTTTTCAACATTGTGGGCTTACCGGAAATCCATTAAGTCTACCACCGGGTTTACACCATTCCAGTTAGTTTATGGTCTAGAATCCATCTTGTTGATAGAATGTGAGATACCCTCCCTAAAATTGGCCGTCAAACTTCTCCCAAACACTTTTGACGAAGAAGAATGTATTTTTTATCTCATGCAATTAGACGAAACCCGTCGCGATGCCACCCTAGTTATAGAAGCACAGAAGAAACACGTTAAAGCCCAATATGACAAACATGTTAGGCCACGCGTTTTCTCCGAAGGTGATCTAGTTCTTCTTTACGAACAAGATCGGGATATGCAAGGAGCTGGAAAATTTGAAGCTATGTGGTGAGGTCCTTATATCATCAGACGAGTTTTGGAGAAAGGATCTTACGAGTTGGTAGACTACGACGGTATCCCTTTAAGTGAACCCAGAAATGGGTTGTACTTAAAGAAGTACTATGCCTAAGATCACTTGTGCATAAGTGCTTGTATTTTATTGTATCATACTTTTTGTGTGTTCCTGTAGTATGTTTTTTTGTTACTTGGTCTCTGCCCCCGACCGCTTATGTTACGTTGTGCTTGGTTTCTAGATTTTGGAGTCTTCGCTAACCCACATTGGCTTCACCGATGGCACTAGCCGTAGTACTTAGAACCTTGCTTCTACTGCATGGGCAATTTATGCACCTACAAATGAACTTATCAGTCTGCGGGGTGTGTTCCTTGGTCGTGCGACCAATAATATTGCAGAATATAGTGCCATCGTCGAATTGTTAATTGATGTTATTTTGCTTGGTATCCTCCACATGGTTATATGATTCGATTCACAGCTAGTAGTACTACAACTAAGTAATGTCTATGCTATTCGAAGTCCTACTTTATTATGGGTATATTTACGAATTCACCTCTTGGAATGTTATTTTGATTATATTGAGTATCAACACATTCCTAGATGTCTAAATACATTGACTGATGCATTAGCTAACTATGTGTTAGACAAACATTTGGGCCATTTATAAACCAATCACACATTACATGTACAAAACAACACAAGATAAGCCGGTAAGAGCCATATATATGTATATAACAATCAAAATTGTTTACAAAAAGTTTCTATCCAAGGACCAAAATCTCAAAAATACGAAGCCCATGTCTTCTACAAAATAGCATCACAGATGATGCTCACAATAACACACAACTGCTCGGGCTACCCTACGAAGCAGTCGACTGATAGAATCAGACACGCCCATAGTATGGTGTTGGTAATGTCTATGGATCTCCCCAATAGCCATATCTGGGATGTCAATGGTCAACCCCTCCAAGTTCTACTCCACTGCCTCATAGTCCTCGGCATCCCATCTCGCTACTGGAGCTTCCTCTCCTCGCTATTGAATAGGAGACATTCCTGGAGGTCGATATGGCCCCACATCTGTGTCATCAAAAATAGATTTTTTATTAGTTCTTGGATAAGCAGAAAAACATTTCATATGATAAACTTGCAAAAACATTTAAAAAGAACAAAATGTGTACTTCTTACCCAAATCACCCCACTAAGCATCCTTAGGCAGGGCCAAATATGGATCCCCTCGGAAATCCAAACCAGCGTATGCGTAGTCGTCAACCATCAGCATCTAGGGCCGCAACTAGTCGAAAAATGAATTATTATACTTGATGATGGGCCCTGCTACATGTCAAGACATGAGGTTGCACCACCTCAACATCCTCGGATCCTGTGGGGCTGGTAAACCCCAATCAACCTGTAGTCTCAGCAATGGGACCCTATCGAGGAAGAAGGATACCAAAAGTGATCCATACTCAAACTGCTTCAAGTTACCCCTCCTACACTTCATCAATTGCCTCTTCATACTGCGAGGAACTGCATCCGACCTGTTGAAGACCTGAGGCTCTGTGCACTCTATGGCGTATTGGAAGTAGCTTTGGAGATCCATGTGTGTATCCGTGCTCCCGACCATGCATGCTATAGTGAACAATATGGTTTGCAGGGTCAAGTATTGGACCTCCCAAATAACAACCTTACCCTTTCTTCTTTTTTCCTCGGGAACACAGTAATGGCGACAATACTCACTCACAGGGAGTCCACTGCCTCGGCCATCAGTCAAGCTAGTGTGGTACCCACGCCATGATAACCCTGTTAGAAAATAGATATCCTCGATATCTAGGGTCAACGTATGGACTCCCACATGAAATAAATGTTGGTCCACATCCCACATATGGACCAGGTATTCCAACAATCTGAGTTGGGCTCTCATGCCCGGAATCCTGAAGAATTTCAAGAGCCCACAATCCCGGAGGGAAGTGAATGTACCCGGGTCATTCCCGACAATAGCATCATCTTCCTCATGTTCTCTTTCTCACCACTCTAGCATTGGGATGGTAAAACACATGCACAAGATCCATGAGAGAAGAGTTAGCAACTTGTTCCAAACTTTTGCATGATTTTTAGTGGGCAAAACATAACTTTAAAATATAGGGTAGGTGAGCCTTTAGTACAGTGCGAGATTCTCGGAAGTGCCCTAAAGGCCACCTACGATAATCTTAGATTCTCACAGGTCCCACAAGGCATGCCTGCAAGAATGCTCGAACGCATAGTGGGGCCCTAAAATGGATTTAGAACCCAAGAAATTTCCAATAAAAACAAAAAATGAACCATGGAAAAGTTAAAGGATCAAAAGCTTACCTTGTTGGTGGAAACGGTTCACTGAATGGTCGCTTGTGCCTCCCGCAATCGAGCGAAGAAATTTGGGAGAAAATGAGGTGGTTGGACAAGTTTTTGGAAAAATCACAATGAAATGGTAAAAAGTCTCTTTTTACCCATATTTATTCACTTTTTACTATCTTTTATTGATTTCTATATTATTTTTCTTATAAAACTTAATTCCCTAATGGTCTTGTGAGTATGGTTGTCATAGGTATAGCAATTTCGAATTCCGAACAGGGGGGTAGAGGTATTTTTTCTTTTTGTCGCATGTACGACTACTTTTTTAGGGTTTTTATAAGAAAAACCTTGAGCTCAGTCTTTGTTCATTCTTGCGCTCGCAAATATATGAGAACATAACTGAGTATACTTTTTATCATCTTTTCATACTCTTATGGTAACACGAAAACGACGAACCTAAGGGGGTATCCTTTAAGCTCTTTTCACGCTCGATAAAAACGAAAAGATTGTCGAGCGATCTTGTTCTCTTCACACTCATTAAAGTATCTAAAGAAAACACTCGATAGGAAATAGTTTATCAATTTTTCAGTCTCGTCGAACTTATTTATGAAAAAGGAACTGGGAGATTTCTCTTTAAGTGTTTTTCAAACTCTCAAAACATGAAAAACTCCATAGTTTTATATCCTTGGACTCGTTAAATAAACATCGACAGATCCATGATGGGACCGAACCACTCCTTCCTAGGGTTCATTAAATATACTCCGAGGGACTCATCCAAAGGATGAGCTTACATCAACAAGCATATGTTATCCTCCTCAAGCTTGTGTAAAAATAAAGAGGTACTCGCCAGAAGTGGTGGGGAATTTTTGGGAAAGGGATGTATTTTTGTACTCATATTAATGGCAGTAAGCATCGCTCTTGAACATGACACCCCCTATTCATCACTTGAATTCGGGTTGGGAAATCCATTTGTCTCTCGTTTGACTTGCTACAAGGTCATATCTTGGGTCGTCTTTGAGTCAATGCTGCCAAGTCTTTGGTCATGTCATTCATATGTCCAAGAGAAGTTTACACGAGCCCTTTATTGAGTTGACCATCTGCAGTTGTCCATTCTTACTATGTCGGCCTTCCCTGTTTCCATTTCGACTCATATTCATACTTTGTCTCATCTTCAAAATTTGTTACTTATTTCATGTTATTGATGGGGGATACATCAAGGCCCTCCTATGACGAGTCTTGTTCCATCGACTCCAACTCATTATCCAGAAATGAGACTTAGAAATCATTTATTACCTTGGAACCTGCATGCCTTAATGGAAGGTCTCTTTGCTTTAGATAGGGGTTTCACATCATTGATCCCTGATCGAGAGATTTCGTTGAGTGCTCGACTTCATCTCATTCATTCACATTCATTCAGATTGTACTTCGGTACCTCGGGAGTCATTAACATCAATGGTTATTTCCCTCACACTTGTTAACGATTTTCATCAATGATCGGTAATCAAGTGGTTTCTACCATGTTCGACTTCAACACATGTAATTGCATGGCTAGATTCGTACTTTTAGGTGATGGGATTGAAGACCCTGGGTCTCATCTTTTTTATCCAGGTTGCGATGGAGTATGTATGATTTGTGTCGGTGCATAGATCCACTTTGTATGTCACGTGGCTATGTCATCTTAATTCAAGTCTTCTCACATAGAGACACAATATATTCCTAGTGGCTATGTAGCATTTTTTACGGCATGGATCCACGGTGTATAATTGGTGGCCATGACTTACATTTGTGATTCCATTCATTTGTGATCTGAGCATGGGAATGCCTACCTCAGAACTGGTATTATATTATGTCGATGATTGATTGTTTACATGTTTCTGATTAGGTGCGCTCCTGGTTTCTGACACACACATGCAGTTTACAAAGTATTTCGGTTGTCACAGATTCCAGCCTCATACTTTTGGGGGCATTCTATTACGCATGATTTTGGTCACTCTGGTGATGTCTCTACAAGTGATGTGTTCAGACTCCCACAAGGACTTTTTGCCTGAGAAAAGTGACTGTTGTCTTCTTCCAAAAACACATTTTTTAGATGAGTTCGCAGGCTACCTATGTTACAGGGTGCGAGAATCCATCATTATCGCAGGCCACCCACACTTAGGGTGTGAACTATTCGCATTCTACTCCATAGATAGGGTGTGAACCTGTTTTTAAGCTTGGAAAGGAGAAGGAGTCACGAAGGTTCGAGAAGGGGATCTTCTAGAAAATGAGTTGGCATTCGCATGGTTGGCATCCTACTGACTTCTCAGATTTGGTGGGATCATCCTCATCCATGTAACCATCCCTCCTTCTCCTATATATTGAAAGGTTTCTGATGGAAAAGGTTAAGCAAGATTGAATGAAGAATTGGTGAAAGAATTCTATGAAGAACCCTACTTGGATAGAAGCTTGAAGACTCTATTTGGTCTATCAAGAGGAATTGGATATTCTTCATGCAAATGTAGAGCAAGTGTGTGTGTTGGAACCAAGGGTCACTAAAAGGAAGCTTGTGACATCAAGGCGATCAGTTTGTATCTTCTACTTTCATTTAATATAATACAGTGGCATGTCCCTTTCCCATAAAATCACTCTTATTTTATAGCATAAATCCTTGATCATATGCATAAGTTGACATTGAATATACTTTTCTATCTTCACTTTGGTTGGTTTGTGTTGTCTTGGACCTGACGTCACAAGAGCACCGGAGCAAAGAAGGAAAAACAAAGACCTAAGGAAGTGATATAAAGGTACGTCACTCGTTCCTTCTTATTGGTAGATTCAATGACTACAACTTAAGGAAAGAGTCGTGTCCTATCCTGTTTTTTTCTAGATCCAGGTGGATCTAGGGAGATATGTTAGTGTCCGCACCTACCGATTTGTCTGATAACAAAAGCTCCTTCTCTGCTCGCTAAACAAGCTTTCATCCTCCAAGTAAGCCTTAATAAATCCCTGTTTGTATTCTTTGTGCGCCCTATTAATCCACATCATATAGCTGAGTCCATTTCACCTGATTTGTTTTTCGTTCTCTCTGAATTTTATGATGTGTTTTCCCCTCCAGAAGGCCTTCCACCTCAGTGCCCTATTGAGCATTATATTGACCTCATTCCTGGTCTTTCTCTTCTTAATGACCCTTCGTACCATTTGGATCCTCCTGAGGTTCATAAAATTGAAATCCAATTCTAAAAACTTCCACATGGAAACATATTTTAAAACTATATTTGGACTATATGAATGGATGGTGATTCCTTTTGGCCTAAAAAATGCCCCTGCTACATTCCATATGCTCGTTAATGATATATTTAATCCTCTATTGGGTTTCATTGTGGTAATATATTTCGATGGAATTATGCTCTTCGGGAAGACTTGGGAGGAACACTTACAACATGTGCGCAATTTACTCCAATTATTACGTACCAATCACCTTCAGGTCAAGGAACACAATTCCTCCTTTGGCCAGACTTTTTTCGCTTATTTGGGGTTTTTCAACGATCAAGAAGGTGTTCATCTTGATGCTTCTAAAGTTCAAGATCTAGCACAATGGCTTGCTCCTCAGTCTGCCCTAGCCCTCAAATGTTTTCTTTGTGACATCAATTTTTATAGGAAATTCATTTCTCACTTCTCTCAACTGGCCTAGCCCCTTGATCATTTCACCAATCATTCCACTTTTCTTTTCACTCCCATGGCTCATGAGTAGTTCCAATGCCTTAAAGAGGCCGTTTGTTCAACACCTATCCTTCATTTTCTCGATCTTTAATGACCTTTTGAAATTGATATTGATGCCTCTCAACATGTGATTGATGCAGTTCTTAAACATTTAGGACATCCCATTTCTTATCATTCTAAGACATTGGCTCAAGGCAAACAACACTACAATACCTACGATAAATAATTTTATATCTTGGTCTAGGCCTTAAAACATTGATGCCACTATATCTTGGGTAAGCAGACCATTCTTCATATTGACCGTCATTCTTTGATTTTTGTTAATTCTCAATCTAAGCTCTAGGAACAACGTCACTTGAAGTGATTTTCTTATCTGCAACAATTCCACTTGTTCATCAAATATAATAAAGGGACCACCAATTGCATGGATGATCTTGTTAGCCTCCCCCTCCTCAGATACTTCAAATCTTTTTTTTTACATTGTTTTTATTATGAATATTAGAAGCCTTTGTATTCCTTTGAAATTTTCTTTAGTACCATCTCAACTGCCTTGCAACAACCTTCTGTCATTAACCAAGCCCCCTTTCTAGACTACCAAATTCAGGATGGCTAGTTGTATAAGCTTGACAAGCTATGTGTGCCTACTACTGATGATCACCTTGTTCTCATTCACAAAGACCACTCCTCCTCTTATGTTGGGAACTTTGGCACATTCAAAACTACTCAACATCTCCAATGTCATTTCTTTTGGCCTACTTTATAGTGCCAAGTGGAGCAATTTATATGAGCTTGTACCCTTTATAGTCAACATAAGATGACCAACCACAAGTATGGCCTGTATCATCCCTTACAAATTACCTCTCGTCCCTTGGAATCTATCTCTATGGACTTCATCACTGATATTTCCATGACCTTTCATCATCATGATGCCATTTAGGTGGTTATCTATCACTTCTCCAAACTGGCCATTTTTGTTCCTTGCACTAACACTACTACTACTGCTCAAGCTATGAATATATTTTTCACTCATGTGTAGAATCAATTTGGTCTCCCCTCCAATATTATCTATGATCATGATGCCCATTTCCTTAGTACATTTTGGAAAAATATCTAGTCTCTCTTGGGGTTTCAGCTCAAATACTCCACTACTTTCCATTCGCGGAGGGATGGAAAAATTTAAGTTGTTAACCTTAGGTTGGTCCATTCCTTCCACATTCAGTTTACCAAATCTAAATAGTGGGATGCATCCTCCCACATTTTCCAAAAAAGTTATAATAGGTAAATTCACATTTCTATTGGCTTGTACCCTTTCAAAGATTTATTTGTGTATCAACCTATTTCCCCCTACGAGTTTCCTTTATAGCTCCAACTTTCTAGTACTCGACAACAAAAAGAGAAAACCTTTTCCTTGTCCTTTCTGCAAACCTTAGCTCATAAACAAGCTCAAGTTTCTAAGGCTTTACAATCTTCCCAACAACATTCTAAGGCCCGCCATGATATGCACATGCAACCACTCTCTTTTTCCCCTGGTGAAAAGGTTTGTTTTCACATGGAGCACCAACACTTTCAATCCCATCGTTATCACAATATGAAACCCCTCGTCTATGGTCCTTACATAGTTCTACAACAAGTTGGAGACAATGCTTATCACCTCGACTTTCCACCATAGTTGGGTATTCATGATATGGTAAATGTGAATAGTCTCAAACACTATGAGCCTCCCCTCCTTGAGGAAGAGGTCACCATCTCACACCCCTCTAAGTTGGTTCTAGATTTCCAACCACCTCTCCTTAAGGAAACAATGTTGGATAGATGCACCACCACTACTCACACTCAACATCACACTTCATTTCTATTGGGTCACAAGGGTCAACTTCTAACCCAAGCTAAATGACTATCACATCCACCATGTCTCAGTCATTTTCGCATTTTCTCATGGAATTGGGCAGGATGGAAGGCACACTCACCAAATAGGAGAGAACACATGTCGAGGTAGACCATCATGGAACTACCACAAAGGTGTATCTCCTTCGAGATACAACACACTTCACCACAAAGTCCATATGGAGCACATTTCTACCTGGGAGGTTGGGCACAAGTTCCAAGGACCATGAAGTGGTCAACTAGGATAATTGTTAGGGTTTGGGAGCTTTTCTAGTTGTTGGCTAATTAGAATTGGTCTACTTTTGATCAAAACCATTGCATGTGTAGCCTATCCCATATAAAGGCTACCTATTCTACTAAATAATACAAATGGTTCATTTTTCTTACTCATATCCTCTATTATTTTTGTCTTTATCTATGAATTTTCTTTGGCTTCCTTTGCAGTATTACATATCATGAATTCACTAAAAACCCACATTAAATAAAAAATGTTATTATTACCACTACATTCATCAAGTGATGTAAGTAATGATACAATTACAACAAGTGAATAAGACTTCTCAATGCATTAAATATGCTAAAGCATGAAAATAATACAAATATAATTTATAAAAATAATAAATATTCATTCAAGCAATCAAATCTTAAAAAAAATACCATAACCATGGTCCATCATATAATAATAATAATACTAATACTAATACTAATACTAATAATTGCATAGATCAAATAATATAATCAATGATACAATTAGAACAAATGAAAATGTTGAAACACCAAAAGCAATAAAAAAATAATTTATAAAAATAATAAACAATCAATTTTAAAAGCATTAAAAACAAAGAAACAAAATAAAAAAATAAACAATAAACAATAATGTTGATTATGATGATGATTAACATCCACTCGAATCAAATTAGTCTATAAAAACTTAAAATAATATGAAAATACTCTAAGATGCTTACATGCCTCTCAAAGTATGAAAACATTTAAAATAGGTGATTGTAATCAAGCCCTCATATTTTGAAAAAAAAACTTAGACTCATTTTCTTATATATTTTCATACTTTGATTATTAAAAATATTAAAATATAAAACATTTATAAATATATAAAATAATAAAATTAAAAAATAGATATTTTTTTTGAAAAATATTAAAAATATATGTTTTCATATTTTAAAT